>PVIA01003605.1:0-162941 GCA_004024845.1 Tonatia bakeri | reverse complement strand
GAGGAAGAGCAACAAATTGAGAACTTATTTAAACAGATATTAAAGGAAAACTTCCCCAATCTGGCAAGGGAAATAGACTTCCAGGAAGTCCAGGAAGCTCAGAGAGTCCCAAAGAGGTTGGACCCAAGGAGGAACACGCCAAGGCACATCATAATTACATTAGCCAAGGTAAAAATGAAGGAGAGAATCCTAGAAGCAGTAAGAGATAAGGAGACAGTAACCTACAAAGGAGTTCCCATCAGACTGTCAGCTGATATCTAAAAAGAGACCTTACAGGCAAGAAGGGGCTGGAAAGAAGTATTCCAAGTCATGAAAGGCAAGGACCTACATCCCAGATTGCTCTATCCAGCAAAGCTTTCATTTAGAATGGAAGGGCAGATAAAGTGCTTCTCAGACAAGGCCAAGTTAAAGGAGTTCATCATCACCAAGCCTTTATTATATGAAATGTTAGAGGGACTTACCTAAGAAAAAGAAGATTAAAAATATGAACAGTAAAAAAAAGTCATCAAATGGAGGGTTAGCAACAGGGAATTGGGAGGAGGAGGGAGAGGGAAAAGATATAGAGAATAAGTAGCATAGACAGTAGGTAGAAAATAGGCAGGGGGAGGGTAAGAATAGTATGGAACATGTAGACACTAAAGAACTTATGACACATGGACATGAACTAAAGGGGGGAATGTGGGTGGGAGGGCATGGGCAGGGTGGAGGGGAGTGAAGGGGGAAAATGAGCCAACTGTAATAGCATAATCAATAAAATAAAGAATAAAAAATATCCGCAATTAAAAAAAAAAAGAAATACAAACTTTTGGTCCTGGCCAGGTAGTTCAATTGGTTAGAGTATTGCCCTAGTTCGCCAGAGTTGTGGCCGGACACATACAAGAAGAACCAATGAATGCATAAATAAGTGGAACAACAAATCAATGTTTCTCTTCCTCCCTCTCCCTCCCTCTCTCTCTCTTTTAAATCAATCAATGAAAAAAAATACTGGAAAGAAAAGAAATAGAAACCCTTTGATGTACAGCTATTTCAGAACATTTACATCTTTTATGATACCAATTTGTCAAAACTCAAAGAAAGTTTAAAAGTCAGTATCTCTTAGGAATATTAATGCAAAAGTTCCAGATCAGACCATAGAGCTAGCACCCACAGATTTAGGAACGTGAACTCCAGTAATTGCATGTGGCTTTTCCCATTAGGATATACACGACTTAATTTTCCATTGTAATTAAGCAGTGAACAAAGGCCCATCATCTCAATGATTAATGAGAAAGAAGTTGATAAAATTTGATTATTTTAGGACAGAACCTGGTAACAGGAATAAAGTATTTTTACAGTATGACAATACTAGGCTAAATGGTGACTCTACAGCTGAGGTTGGCAAAATAGAACCTACTGGCCAAATCCAGCCTATATGTTTCTGTAAATTAAGTATTATTGGAAAATAGTACATACTTATTCACTTCTATGTTGTCTATAGCTATTTAGTAAGGAAGAGTTGAGTAGTTGCTAGAGATTGGATGTCCTGAAAAGTCAACAGTTTTACCAGAAACGCTTTGCCAATCCTTGACCTAGAGCCATCTCCATTCCACTCAGGGAGGACCAAGTAAGGTTCCTCACTGGTCTGTATGTATAAGCAAGCAATTCACGAAAGGAATACAAATGGACAGTAAATAACATAAAAACTTGTATTTGCATCTCATCAATAATCAAAGAAATACAAATAAAGATGAGAAAGCTATGCTTGTTTACTTGGGCACCTTTTATGAGGCAGGCAGTATCCCAAGCACTCAATCTATATAACCTTATTTAATACAGAAATCCTAGTGAGATAAATTCTATCATTTCCATTTCACAGATGTAGAAAATGAAGTCCAAAGAGGCCAACTGGCAGGTAAAGATTGGCAAAGATTTTAAAAGGAGTTATATTGGATGTAGGTAAAAATAATGGGGAAGTGGATCCTATTATTCAGCACCCATGCATGATTATATAGGTGCACCATTTTTATAGGGTGGTCAGGTTGGAAGTGTCCAAATATATGCTTATGAGCTGATTCTGCAATGTCACCTTTGCAATTTCCTCATGGAAGTCACTGCCCAGATATGAAAGCATGAGGTCATAGGACCATTGTTATGGTATGATCTGTAACAGCAAAATGCTAAGTAAACATCCTCAGCAATAGGAGAATGTTTCAGTAATTATACTGCAGAAATTAAATAGCATATTTTTGGGAGACAAAATTAGATTAATAACAACATCAGTGGTCCCAACTCTATGCAACCCTACGTTTCTCCCAGGGGAACCCTGGAAGAATACCACCCATGTTAACATCACTTATCCATGAGTGGTGGGATTTTAAGCAATATTTGTTCCTTTCTTCCTAAGTGATATTTTTAAAATCCTACCCCAAGGACATTTTTTTCCATTGCTTTTAAAAAGAGAGCAAGGGAGAGAGAGAAACAATGATCCATTGCCTCCCACATGTGCCTGGACCAGGGATCATACCCACAACCTAAGTATGTACCCTGACTGGAAATTTAACCCGCAATCTTTCAGTTATGGGATGATTCTCCTATCAACTGAGCCACACTGGCCTTTCCTAAATGATTTTAATTTATTTACAATGAATTGTATTATTTGAATTAAAAATAAATTTAAAAACTATACAGCAGTGAAATTAAATGAAATAGAGCTTCACATATCAAATAGGACAAATCTTGCAATGATAAATACATGGAGCAAAAAATTCAAGTTACATATAAAATCTTATGGTATCCATAGCATTTATATGAATGCAAAACATCAAAGTAAATAATGCTTTGTGTTGCTCTTGAATTCACACATGTTGTAAGGTTTCAGAAAACATGGAGTGACCCACATCTCATTCAGGATAGTGGTTGCCTCTGGAGGAAAAGAGGTTTCTATTAGAGATGGGAAGACAGGGGTTTCCACTGCATGAGTAAAATGTTTTTTTTTAATTTCTAGTCAAGGAGTGCATTCACAGGGCTTCACTGATTTCCTTACAACTTTATTATGTTTTACACATTGTTTTAAAAGAAAAATCAGCTCTCTAACATTAAGTTTGAGATGAGAAAAATTGCAGGCTGAATGTGGAGCTGGTGGCAGAGGCACCCTGAAGAGCTGTGGAAGCTTCCACCTGGTCACCATCAATGCAGAAGCATGTTGATTTCCATGTGTGTGTGGTGGGGGCCAGTTGGAGAGAGACTCAGAATCCCATAATGTTGAACTTAGTGACTCCTAAACTCTTAGCTGGTAAGCATGAGTTAATCCTAGGGTTTGAGAGCACAAGGTAACTTTAAGTCTAGCTTACTTGTGTTAGTTATTTTATGGCCAAGTTCATAAAATGGCTAACTTTTTCCAAGTAATGTGCTTTGAGCTCCCCTCCCTTTACCTTTTATTCTCATCTGGCTATGATGAAATGGAATGAGCTAGAGCCCTTCATGTGGCATGGGGTGACCACTCCGTGTATCTCTCAGACAAAGGGCTTGTCCTGGGAAAGCCTACATTCTCCTACTGTTCTGGGGTCTTCCCACTCAGAAACCTCAGTGGCAGCTCAGACCCCTAATAGAGGCATTCAAAATGATTGTGCAGCCCAGTCTTTGCCACCTCATACCACAGTTCTGCAGTGTGGTACTATCCTGCACAACTGTGGTAACTATAGTGCAAAAGGGTTTGGGTCAGAGGGAAGACCCAAACCCTGTTATCTACACACACCTGTAACCCATTTCCCACCCAACAAGGCTTTTGATGAACAGATCCAACTTGAGAGGCCTCCTCTATGCCCTGCTCTGTTCAGAGTGTTACAAGCTGAACTGCAGCCCATGGAGCAAAACTTTGAACCAACCACCTGTTGTCTCCGCCTCTAAAGTACTAATGTGCACAATATGGCCACTGATCCACTCTGATCCAAACTGCTTCTATCATCTCTCATCACTGCCCTAGTTATTATTTTTTTAAGATTTTACTTATTTCTTTTTAGAGAAAGGGGAAGGGAGAAAGAGAGGGAGAGAAACATCAATGTATGTGGTTGCCTCTTGCACACCCCCACCAGGGACCTGGATCACAACCAAGGGCATGTGCCCTGACTGGGAATTGAACAAATGACCCTTTGGTTCTCAGCCCAGAGATTAATCCTTTGAGCCACACCAGCCTGGGCTAGTTTCTTGAGTCACTAGTCACTAGTCCTTCCCTCCTCCTCTGTCTCTTCTCCACAGAGAAGCAAGATTGATCCTTTGATGAGGCCAGCTTATTACTTCTCTGCTCAGAAGCATGCCCTGGCTCTCCATTTCACTCAAAGCCAGAGCCATCATGAAGCCGCTGAGGCTCTGCCCTCCAGTCCCCACTGGCTCTCTGACCACCATGCTGTCAAAAAGAAGGTGGAAAAAGGAATAGGCACAGCAAATAGGGAGCAAGAAGGAAGGGTCTGGGGGCCAGGGAAGCTCTGGGAGAGGTCAGCCCCAACACGAGTGGGAAGGAGGCTTTGAGGGTCCCAAAGGGCTATCAGTGGTCTTAGCCACCAGAGATCCCAGGGCCAGTTAGGGCTGGAGGCTAGGGATCACTGCCCAGGGGGTCCCCTCCGTGCTGGGTGAGGCCCCTTTTCTTCCTCTCTGCCAGTACTTTTGAATGGTGGCCTTGACTGGCAACTTGCCAAGACAGGTTTTGTTGGCTTAGTTCTCTGCTCTGTTCTTCAGCACCACTCAATAAATGTTAACTCAAGGGGGTAAAAACACAGAATAGGTCGATGATAACTTACATTCTCATAAAGCTTCATCACCTAAAGAGTATTTGGGGAACAAGCTTGATGCTCTCAGCAGTAGAGCTTAATATTCAAGGGAAAGCTCAAAATTGGGTTCCTCATGTGGAAAAGGGTATCATAACAGCCTCTTCTTCACAATCTTGTGTCAGTGTAGAACATCCAAACCTGTAAAGAATTTTTATAATACTTTGTGCCCTGGCCAATGTGGCTCAGTTGGTTGGAGTGTGGTCTCCTTAACTGAAGGGTCGTGGGTTCGATTCCAGGTCAGGGTTGCAGGTTCACCACACTGTGGGGGTGTGGTCCCGACGCAAACCAGAGGCAACCCATCCATGTTTCTCACATCAATGTTTCTGTTTCCCCGCTCTCTTTCCTTCTCCCTCTCCAAAATCAATAAGCGCGTCCTCAGGTGAGGATAAAAAAGAAAACAGTTTATATGATCCCAAACTGATGACATTGCTGGGAAACAAGATCTCAAATGCTTCAAAGGGCAGTTTCACAGTTTCTCTTACGCATTTGAAATTAAGGAGGAGACGTAATGAAGATTACATGGAGGTGGGAGAAATATGTGAGGATTATTTTACAAGACAGTGAAGGAGATTATGTGCTCTCTTGTGGATAGTCATGCTTATTTCAAAGGTGAGTTAACCTAAATGCACAAGAACAATGGAGAGGGCTTTCTAAAGGCAAAGATAAGCCTTTTACTAAAGAAGTTACATGTTAGGACCTGACCACGCAGAACACCTACCCAGTAAGGAATTTATGATCAAATCACCCTGTGAGGATACTTTCCATAGAGCACTTTTTTTCACCCTTGTAATTTCATCAAGTTCCTGTTGCTCAGTGTGGCTACCGCGAACTGCCATTTTAGAGATGGGCAAACTGAGGGGGTTTGGGGGCATAACTTAGACACCCCCCACTATCAAACTGGGCAGCGTTGGTGGAGGGCGGTTTGGGACAGGGACAGTACTGCCTACCTGGGACCAGAGCAGCCCCCGGGGTCGTTTCCCGTGGGGAGGTAGGACTACGGACGGAGAAACTCCGGGTGGAGCAGCCCAGGGGAGCAGGCCCTATCCGCACTCTCTCCCAAGCCGGAAGTACGCTGTCTGGAACTACAACTCCCAGTAGCCCGCGCGTCGCGTTTTGGTCGACGCTGGGGGAGCGGTCGCCATTGTCCGCAGCCTAGGTGAGGCGGGCGCGCCGGTGTAGGGGGCGCGGAGAGTCGGCTGAACGCGCAGAGAGAGGCGGCGCCTGCCTTCGGGGCCGGCGCGGCGCCCGGGCGGGTTCTGCGCCTGCCCTTTCGCGCCGGCTTGGCTTCCCAAATCTCTCCGTCTCAGGGCTCGCGGCCGCGCTAGTCCGTCTGGCTGGACGGCCCCTGGTGCCGGGTCGCGGCCCCAGCCCAGCGCCTCTTTGTCCCTGAGGCCGCGCGCGCTCGGCGGAGCCTGGAGCTCACAAAAGCCGAGCGCCCAACCTAGCGACCGCGTAGCCGTCTCCGAAAGCGTCGTGGCGCGGCCGGGCCCGGAGGGGGCGGCCGGCAGCTGCGGACCAGGTGAGAGACCGCTCACCGGTGCGCGTTCCCGGACGTGGCATTTGCATTGTGGGTGGAAATGTGGGACGCAAGGCCAGCAAGCGGACGAGGGGGACGCCTCCGGAGCCGCTGGTGGGGAACACCCACATTTCACAGCCAGCGTGCGTTTGCTTTCCGGCTTGCTCGCTTAAAGTGCTGAAGGACGTCAGACGTGGGCTTGGGAACAGCGTTGGGTTCCCTTGAACACGCAGTGGCCGCGGGACTTTGTCAAGTTGCAAACAGAGGTCCAGAAGGCGGTTCGTCTGCTCCCGGTGTTGGCATCGCTCCCAGTGCGTTATTCACAGATCCGGGAATCCGCAGAGTCCCTGCCAGTTGGCGATGGTGCCCTCACAGGTCGCAGGACTGGCACAAAGATCCGGAACCTGGGAGTGGGGAGCGGTCTGGACCTCATACCAGGAGGAAACAGAAGTTAAAATGAACCGTTCTAGCTCTGGCAGGGTGGCTCTGTTAGTTGGAGCATCGTCCGGGTAGGCTCTAATCAACGGAGCCACCCGGCTAGAGCTAAACTCGTTTTCTTATGCCTCTCCCTAGGACTTTTTTTTGCTTCTGTGGCTGAGTTCTCTTATTTGTTACCACTGCATTTTCTGTGAGAAAGGACCATTTTTGTCTTTTTCACGTTTGTCGTAGGTTGGGGTTGAAGTTGCTCCGTTACCGAACCAGAATCCAGTGCAGGCACCTGGTCCATTCATCCTGCAGAATGTCTGCCGTCAACCCGTGGGGCTCTTGGGGTGAGTCCACGTCCTGTTAACGTTGGGCCTTCCCTGCAATGACTTGCTGTGGCAACGGTCAGAGCTGGGGGAGTGGGGTCTGAGGGCGTTTGGGTGTTTGTTTTGGCACACAGTTAGAAAACTTAGTTATTGGTGAAAGGGGAAACTTGGTGTAAAAGACAATGTAACTTTTACACATTTTATAGTTGTCTCCTTAGATGTTTTATTAGTTCAAAGAGATTTTCTGGTTATTTGTGGGATTTCTTAGAAGCCAGTCATACAGATAATAAATTTTTTTGCCACTACTGTATTTTAATTTTATTGTTGTTTTCCACTTACATAGCATTGACCTATAATTTAAAAGTAATGTTAAATACTAGTGTGATGTCAGTGGTGTGTATTCCCTTTAAGTGAAGTTTCAGGTACTTGTCACCAAAGACATCAAGGTTGTATCTTTCTATTATTTACATTTTTTAAGAAAATTAGGTTGTGTTTGCTCTGACCCATGTAGCTCAGTTGGTTGGGCATCATTCCGCAAAGCAAAAGCTTGTGGGTTTGATTCCTGGTCAGGGCACATGCCTGGGTTGCAGGTTCGGTCTCTGGTCAGGGCACGTACAAGAAACAACCGATGTATGTTTCTCTCTCACACCGATGTTTTGCCCTCTCTCTTTCTCCCTCCTTTCCCCTCTCTCTAAAAAATAAATAAATAAATAAAATATTTGAAAAAACTGGGTTATGTTAAACGTTTCATCAAAAAGCCTCTTTAGCTGTTTGAGGGGTTCTGTTTTTAATTGTTCTGTGGCTATATCATATTGGTAAATTTCCTGACAGTGACCCACCTGTGCATTTCTGGTATAAATCCAGTTTCTTGTGGTGGATCTTTGCACATTCCTTTGGGATTATTTATGGAACTTTGTTATGCCCATTAGTGAGAGAGACCTCCTTTTCCATTTTGTTGCCTTTAGTCACTGGGATTGGTGTCACAGTGCCTCTCTTTTCCTTGTTCTAACCTGGTCTTCTGGTGCAGGTGTTCTTACGAACCAGTCCTGGGGGATGGCAGCTGTTGACCCATGGGCCTCCTGGGGTGAGTCAAGAGCCTGTGTTCCCATTGACTGCATTTGCTGCCATGGTGTGGCCTCTCCCGGCAGTGACCTGCCATGGCTGGGGATCCAACCAGGGGAGCCAAGTGGGGCTTTAGGGTAGGGGGTTTCTCATCTATATCTGTCTCTATGCAGAGCTGGAGCAGGGAGGGCTCAGAACGCTCTGCCAGGGGCATGAAGTGGTGCTGACATCTCCAGGACAGGGTGCATGAGAATGAATGTGTGGTGATTCATGGCTATGAATGCACACTGCTTCTCAGAGACAGTACCTCAGAGCAAAGGGGGACCGTGTAGATTTATGCATTTAGGCACATTCCTTGTCTTCTTGGAGTTTACTTTCCTTCATCTCTAAAATGAGGTGGGTCTCTCCCCTTGCCCTGTGGGAAGAGCTGGGGCTCCCTCTCTCTGCACCCCACCAGGAGGAAGGACTGAAGTGGGCACACTTCCAACAGGGAGAGCTGCTTCTGTGACTTTGCTTTCCTCCCCCAGCTCTGTATCCTCAGGACTCTGCCTGGCATGTGGAGGAGACCCCTGAGCAGGGGAGGAGGGCCACCGGGCTCCCAACAGCCCAGGTCCAGGTGAGATGGGGCTTCCGCTTTTTCCTGAAGGGCTGCCCTATTCCCTGAGTTGCCCAGCTTGTCCTCAGCCATCCCAGTCATGTGGTTCCTCAGTTTGCAACAGCTAGTTTGGGTAGAGACTGAATCAGTCAGAAGTTTATCACTTTCTGAGGACAGGCAGAGGATTCAGTTTTCCATGACTTGCAGCCTTGCTGTCTATCAGGCTGTTTGCAGTCATGAGCCATAGCTATGCTGTGGGTTGTTTTGATGAATGAGGGGCAACCCCCTTGGTTGGCAGCCCCCTTCACTTTCCTTTTCCCACCTTCCCTCATGTAATCAGTGCTGGATTCAGTCTGATGTCTGGTGAGTGCTGTTCTTGCTGAGAGGGGAACAAGGACAAGTCTGAGCTCTTATCCTAAGGAGCTCCCAGGGTGCTTCACTCAGCTACTGAGGCCTCGTGGTCTGCCTGATGCTGCACATGTGGTTCAGGATAGAAGCCTGAGGCACCTGGGGAGGCTTGGAACCCTGGAGGAGCAGAGCCCAGCTGATGCCTTGGGAGGCGGGACAGAGTCTGCACAGAGGTCATGGAGCACAAAGCAGCTGGGGTCCTTTGCTGTGGTGAGGGAGGCTGCCCAGGAGATAGGAGGATCAGCTGGATGGGCCTGGCCTGTTGAGCAGGGGTCTGTCTTGCTATAGTACCACAGTAAGAATGGGTGAGAGGGATTGCATGGCCAGTGTCTGGGTGAACCCTGAATCCAATTAGACTTTGGGCTGAGGAGGCCAGGATGAATCCAGTCCAGTTCCATCCTAGTGATAATGTGCCTCCGAAGTGTTGGGAGCAGGAGATGCCAGGGTTTGCTGGGGGGCTGGACAGGTTATCCCTGGTAGAGGTATGGGAAGCAGACTGGCATTTCAGGCTTCACTGTAAGCAGGGCCTGGGAGCAAGATATGAGATGTATTAGGGAGTCAAAGCAGGGGGATTTTGTGACTAAAGGACATGAAGGTGACTCCTGAGAGAAAAAGGATAGAGTCGATAATGTGGAGAGGTGTCATCTCTCTCCCTTCCTCCTGCCCAGCCTCCTCACTAGAGGCAGCCACTTAAGGAAAAAAAAAAATTAATAGCTTTGTTAAAATATTATTCGTATACTGGGAAGTTTAACCTTTTAAAATGTATAGGTCAATGGTTTATAGTATATTCACAGAGTTGCACAACTGTCACCAATATCTAATTCTAGAATATTTTCATCATCCCTAAAAGAAACCCTAATATCTATTAGTTGTTCCTCCCCATCTCCCCCACCTCAGCCCCTGGCAGCCACTAAATTTCTCTATGTATTTGTTGATTCTAGACATTTTATATAAAGGGAATCACATAATATATGGCATTTTGTGTCTGACTTTTGTCACCTAGCATGTTTTCAAGGGTTATCTATGCTGTAGCATATTTTAATATTTCTTTTCATGACTCAGGCACCCATTTGAACTCACTGTTTTCAGTTTCTGTATTTCTAAATGAGAGATTTTTGTTCTAATACATCAAATGTTTGTTTATTCTATTGACCCCAGACTGTGAAAGACGAAGAAAAATAGTTTCATTATTATATTTAGGTTATTCATTTCTAAATTAAAATAATGAATCAAGCAAATGTGATACATCGTGATACAAAAATATTAAAATGGCTCAACTTCATACCCTCTCCCAAATTAAAAAAATTAAGGAAACCTCCCACTGTTTCTAAGATGACTGGTGAAGTGCACGGTAAGTTGCCACCCCATGTGCCAGCACTGCTGTCCAGGAAGTCAGAGCCCTGATCTGAGTGGAGCTGGTGGTGGTTGTCCGGTGTTAGGACTTGGTGGCTGTGATATTTGCTGCTGTTACAATGCACAGTCATTTTTAGGTCTTATAACAGCAGAGAAGCTGGGCTGGGCTGAAAGATGCGCTCTGAATCAGTCTCTTGGGAACAAAAGTTAGTTGTAATAGACTGCAATGAAGGAGCCAGAATAGCCACTATGTTGCACTCTGGTGTTAATATAGGTGAGGACTTCTGAGAATTATTAGAGTTGATGATGAGAAAATGAAATGGAGAATCAAAATAACAACACTGTCCAATGTCTGAAGAGTTGTGAATTCTGAAAATGTGCTCCTGCCCCCACCCCACACTCACTTTGGATTTTTCCTGTGGGATACTCAAGACTTGAATTATGAGTTTTATATTAAGCAACAAGAGCCCCATATCCCTCTATTGTTTCCTCCAAGTTAAATATTTTCTGAAATAAAGCATTCACTTGGTGAAAACATCAAATGCTGTCCTCCCTTATTATCTGAAGAGTCTGTTCTGGGAAATATGTTTCAGCCAGATCCCATTACTTTGAGGGAGAGGGAAAATAATGTCCCAGCCTATCTAAAAACCCCAGCCAGCCTCCCCAAATGTGGAAACTATCAAACCCCTCTCTAATACTCCATCAACAATTTCTGCATAATTAATATGCACGTAAAACGCCAGTAATCTGATCGGCGTCTCTACGCCCATCCTTAGTTGTGTCAAGAAAGTGTATAATCTAGTGATATTTTTCTTCTTTGCAAAGATCCTGTGCTATAATATTAGTAAATAATGAGCCCTGGCTGGTGTGACTCAGTAAATTGAGTGCTGGCCTATGAACCAAAGGGTCACCAGTTGATTTCCAGTCAGGGCACATGCCTGGGTTGAGGGCCCCAGTAGGGGGCATGCAGAAAGGCAACCACACATCAATGTTTCTCTCCCTCTTTTTCTCTCTCAATAAATAAAATCTTTTAAAAAATATTAGTAAATAATGAAATCCTGAAACTTCCAAAGAGGCCATCTGAATTTCCCAGGCTCCATGTAGGGGCCACTGTCAGAAAATTCAGGTAATGTAGAAGCAGTCCCAGGAGATCCTGTCAGGCAAATGGCTGAGACCCAGCTCAACATCCTCTGCAGCCTCCCTCAGACCCTCCCATGGTTTAAATATGCAGCTTGTGTGTTAGGGTCCGTAACATTTTAGAATGCCTAGATAAACGTGTTTGCAAGACTGCGTAAAACATCTTTGCAAGTCATCATAAAGTAACAGGTGATGTTGGAAAGTGCAAGGTGTCAGGAAAGTGTTACTGGTGGATCTGAAAGAAAAGCTTTCTGTGGCATGATCCTTCTCAGTCCTGTCCTCTCACCCTAGAGTTTCAGGTAGCAGGGAAACATGCAGCTTCTCTCCTGTCCCAGGAGGGTCTTTCTTGTCTCCACTCTTCTGTCATTTCCCTGTTGTTCATTTTAGGTTTGCCTTTTTTGTTACATCACTGAAGCCTCCGTGAACCATGGACCCTGGCATCGGGTCTTTTTTTCCCCCTTGCTAGTCCATAGCCCTTCTAGTTTGATAACATCTTCAATTCTGGACATCCCTAAAGTATTTTGACAAATTCCATAATTACTGAAAAATAAAATGAACAAAACATGACCCTCATCACTCTAAATTGGTGATTTTTAATGATTGGTCATACTTGCTTTGTTTCCTTTTTTTATGTAGTTCCTGATCATTCCCTTCCCACCCTCAGAACAACTCATGGTATGCACGCAGCTAATCCATTTGCATACTCATGCAAATAAACTATATAGACAACAATGAGACTGTCCTTTTTTTTTTTTAAATGCTTTTCATACATGTAGCTATTTTACAGCATTCTTTGCACAGTCAGTCAGTGTTGAGGTCCATCCATGTGCTAGATAAGAGTTCAGGTTCGTTCCTGTTGCCCCATCAGAGACAAGGACTCTATTAATTCTATGATTGGGCTTCTAAGCCTGCCCTTCCCCCATCAAGTTTTTCTTCTACCCCAAGCTGTGTGGACATTCCTGTAGTTTCACCTTGTGCACACATACAAGTGTTTACTGAGGAGTTTTCTGAATTTTAGCGTCTGTTTTTCATCTGACAAGTACTACCATGTGGTTCCAAAGAGACAAAGCCAGTTCTCATGGCTCCTCAAGTGCTCACTCCTCACATCTTGGCAGCTGCTTGATAACACTTAGTTTTTGCTTACCTCACCACCGAATTGGCTTTAATTTGCAATTTTTTTATTAGTAGTGAGGTTGAACATCCTTTCATGTCATCATTGACAGTCTGTTTCCTTCTCTTTGACTCTATTCCATTCCTAGATTTCTGCAAGCTGTGACTTACAGAACTGTGGGCATTTTACTTGCATTCTGGTCTTGATCCAGATGGAAATGGTCCTCTTCCAGTCTGTAGCTCGTCTTAGCTTTGTGGTGTCTTATCACTCAAATGTTTTTCATTATATGTCAAACATCTGTCTGCATGTGTAGTGTTTTTGTGTCTCTTTTAAAAGAAGTCCTGTATTTTTCCCTGGCTGGCGTAGCTCAGTGGATTGAGCGCGGGCTGCGAACCAGGCATCACAGGTTCGATTCCCAGTCAGGGCACATGCCTAGGTTGCAGGCCATGTCCCCCAGCAACCGCACATTGATGTTTCTCTCTCTCTCCCTCTCCCTTTCCTCTTTAAAAATAAATAAATAAAATCTTAAAAAAAAATAAAAGAAGTCCTGTATTTTAAAATTTTCTTCTGTCCTTTTCCTTCATATTCTCTTTCTGGGATCTTCTGTTAGATGGGGTGCATCCTGAATGAATTGCCGTGTCTTTGATCTCTCTATATTTCATGTCTTTTTCTTGGTGGTGAAGGGGAGTTGGGGAGCCTGGCTGGCATTTTTGTCACCATGACTTCTTCCTGGGGCTTCCTAAAGCAATCGCTATGTCTTCTATCTTCTATGTCTTCTTCTATCTAATCGCTTAGTATTCTATAAATTCTTTCCTGTTCTCAGCCTCTTCTGTCATCCTGCTCTGTTTTACACCTGACTCTCCCAGTCTGAGACTTGGAATTATTGGTCATTGATGTTTTGTGTGGCAGCTGCCTGGATGTTGTGTCCCCTTGGTGCCAAGTTTGGTCATGTCTGAAGGGCTTCTGTGGTCAGTCCTTGTTTACCAGTAAGGAGCTGTGAGGCTGTGTTTTAGAGTTAGGTTTGATTCCTAATTGGTCTCCCTGCCTCACTCCTTCCCTGTCATCTCCTGACAAATCTCATTTAATTTCCATGGGCCTGAGTGGGCCAGGATCATAAGGCTGGTTCTGCTTCCACTTCCTGGATGCAGCTGGCCTGTCAGGCCATGGACACCCTCCCCTCTCCCAGTGTTGGGCTGAAGAAGTCTCTGCTCCTAAGGTGTTGTCACTCACACTCTAATCTGAAAGGCCAGGCCTGCTGGTGGTGCTGCCTGCAGGTGGAGTGGCTGGGGGATAGGGGCTATTGGCAAAGCTCTCACAAACATACCTTTCTCTCATCTGTGTGTAGCCTGACTTACTCTTACCTTCACTGTATCCGTAAGCTGAGAGGTCAGGGCCTCTACTGGGTCCTTCCTTGGGGGCATCACTTTCATCTCAACTTCCAGGAGGGCGTGAATGACCATGTATCCATGGCTCTTCTTTTCACTGGCTGCTATGTTTCTTTTACTTTTACCTGAGGATATGTTTCCTGATTTCAGAAAGAGAGAGAGAGAGAAATATTGATTGGTTGCCTACATGCCCCTACTGGGGATGGAACCTGCAAGTTTTTGGTGTGTGGGATGGTGCTTAGGGCACATACCTAGGTTGCAGGTTCGATCCTTGGTTGGCGCACCTATGGGGGGCAGCTGACCAATGTTTCTCTCTCACATTGGTGTTTCTCTGTCTTGCTTTTTGTCTCTCTAAAAATCAATAAAAACAAGCTCTGGTTGGTGTGACTCAATAGATTGAATACCAGCCTGTGAACCAAAGGGTTGCTGGTTCCATTCCTAGTCAGGGCACATGCCTGGGTTGCAGACCAAATCCCCAGTAGGGACCATGTGAGAGGCAACCACCCTTTGATGTTTCCCTCTCTCCTTCCCTTCCCCTTTCTCTAAAGATAAATAAAATCTTAGAAATAAGAAAGAAAGGGGATTTTAAAAAATAAGTAAAAATCAGTAAAAACATATCCTCAGGTGAGGGTTAAAAACTAAAACTAAAACCTTATCTTAAATGTAGGAGGTTTTTAAACCCAGAGGTGGACCATGAAGCATGTATTCGTTTCCTATCGCCACTGTAACAGACCACAAACTTAGTGACTCGGAACAACATGAATTCCCTCTCCTGCTCTGGCAGGGCTGCGTTCCTTTTGGAGCTGCCTTGCTTTTTCCACTTTCAAGGGGCCTCCCACAATTTTGGCTCCTGGCTCCTTTATTGTCATAGTGCATCATCTGACTTTTGCTTCCAGTGTCATTTTAGGGCTTTGACCCTGCGGTCTGCCTCTTTCACTTACAAGGACTCTTGTGATGACAGCGAGCCTGCCTGGCTCATCTCCACAGCTCAGTCTCCTTTATTTGATTGAGTTTTTACAGAGAGAGAAACATTGATTTGTCGTTCCACTTATTAATGCATTCACTGTTCGCTTCTCGTATTTGCTCTGATCAGGGATTGAACCTATAACTGTGGCATATTGGGATGATGATCTAACCAACTGAGCTACCCGGCCAGGGCCCCACCTCAGTCTCCTTAATCATATCTCTGCAAAGTCCCTTTTGTCAGGTTGTGGAGATGAGGACGTGGAGGGCAAATTGAGGAGACTGTAGCCAGTCACAGACACCCACATTCACCAGCTTCAGCCATTGTCAGCATTCAGCTTTCTGCCTTTCTATCAATTTTGACACACAACCTTAAAAAAAAAGTATTTTCAAGCATCTCAGATATGTTGTTTTATCTGTAAACACTTTTGGTTATCTACCTTTTACAAAATAGGCAAAATACCCAACAAAATTAACTGTGATATCTTAGTACAACCTAATAACCAGTCTATGTTCATTCCCCCCCCCCCCACATGTCCTGAAAATGTCTTTTTACCGTCTGTTGGTTTGAATCCGAGACCAAATGAGGGTCATGCATTGCATGTGCATTGTCTGCTGAAGACACTAGGTCTCTTGCCCTGTGGTTTGCCTTGTTTGGCCCTCGTGCTATCATTGATAAGTCCCCTGTCCATTTATCTGCTATAAATGTGCTGCGCTGCAGGCTGGAGTAGATTCAGGTTTTGTGTTTTGGCAAGGGTACTTTGTAGGCGGTGCTGGGCCCTCCTACTGGAGGTGTCAGTGGGTCCGGGGTGTTCAGTTGTCTCAGTTACAAATGGATAGGTTAGCGGGTGCCGATGTCGTCAGCCCGACTCCTCTGTTGTCAAGTTCCCTGTCTGCCTTATTTTTTAAATATTTATTTATTTATTTAGAGAGAGGGGAAGGGAGGAAGTGAAAGGAGAGAAACGGTTGCTTCTCACATGCCCCCACCTGGGAACCTGGCCTGCAACCCAGGCATGTGGCCTGACTGGGAATTGAACCGGTGACCTTTGGGTTCTCAGGCTGATACTCAGTCCACTGAGCAACACCAGCCAGGGCAAAATTTATTTATTTTTAATCCTCACCCAAGGGTATGTTTATTGATTTGAGAGAGAGAAGAAGTGGGGGGAAGAAAATATCAATTGGTTGCCTCCCATACACGTTCAACTAGGGGTCAAACACACAATCTTGGTGTATGGCACAATGATCCAACCATCTGAGCAACCTGGCCAAGGCTTTTCTGTTTCTTTTAAAGTGTGTGTGCAGGGTTTCCACTGGGGTCTCAGGAGGGGTGGGAGTTGGACTTTGAAGCCACCTAAGGAGATGAGGTAGCATGAAATGAGAACAGCCTCCCTGCAGTTTCCCTAGGTATGATCACTCTGAACATGCATTGAGGTTGTACTGTCTGCACCTCTACCTGAGATCACATTTGCATGAAATGTTAGCATTATCCAGAACATAGAATCAGCAGCAATCAAGAAAATTGAGTTCCATGCAGGTCTGTGAGAGGAAACTCAAGAAGTTGGCATTGATGTGTCCAGGGTGGGGCCTGTTTCCCCAAAGGAGGTTTGAGGTCAGCACTTTTCCCGTGCATGTGTGGAGTTGGTATCATAGGAGCAGAACAGCCATGTGCTTTCAGCCAGTTGCTGTGTGAAGGTGGAGGGGGATCTGTTCAGGACAGAGAAAGAGCAGCATGGAGAGCCAGCTCTGATCAGAAAGGCTGGTCATAGGGTAGAAGAGAGGTGATGGTGTAGTTGTGAGGGGAGGGTGGAGGGTCACAGGGCTGTCTGAGTGGAATTGCACTCACACAGGGAGACCAGAACACCAGTTTCCAGGTGGATGGGAGGACCATTGTGCACAGACAGGCCTAGAGGGGTACTAGATGTGAATGGGGGCTGCAGGGTGTATATCACATCCCCACTGCTGCCCAGCTGACTCCCTGCCATCACTGCAAGAAGAGACCTACCCTTGTCCCTCAGAAATGGCTGCACCCCCAAGGCTCACAGTGATTTCTTAGGACTATGAGCCCTGGCTAGTATGGCTCAATGGATTGAGTGCTGACCTGTGAACCAAATGGTTGCCAGTTCAATTCCCAGTCTAGGGCACATCCTGGGTTGCAGACCAGGTCCCCAGTAGGGGGCACACACGAGGCAGCTACACATTGATGTTTCTCTCCCTCTCATTCTCCCTTCCTTCCCATCTGTAATAATAACAAAATCTTTTTTTAAAAAGGACTATGAGTTATGCATTCATTGCAAAAATCAGATTTATAATTCATCTTTTCACTTATTTTCTAGTGAGTATTCCTTGTTCTGTTTTTGTAAAAACATCAGTTTGGAGTTTTTAAACTCAGAGCACTTTTAACAGCAACTGTGACTAATTCTTCTTGACTGAATCCTGTCCTACCCTGGCTCCAATCCTTGGGTCAGAGGTGACCTGGGAAAGGAGAATTCCTGCTGTGGCCAGCAGCATGATCTGCGAATGTTCAGATCTCCCTTCCAGGGCCCAGCCCCAGGGTCTGTGGTCTGGCCCACGCTTGAAGCCTGCATCTACCTGCTCCTGGCCTTGCTGAGCATCTGTACCTCCAGACAAGGGGCGTTGGCCTGGTGCTTGATTTCCTGATTCCACACATGCATGGGAAACTGCTGACCACAAACCTGCTTTGATGAAACCGGCCCCAGTCCTGGACACATCAATGCCAGTTTCTTGGGTTTGTTCTTGCAGACCTGCTCAGGCCTGTTTCCTTGATTGCTACTGATTCTATGTTCTGGGTAATGCCAACAGCTTACTTAAATGGGACGTCAGGTAGATAAGTGTAGACAGCACAACCTCTTCTTTGTCATAGTTACTGTGACCCATATATCCAATTCCCTGGGTACATTTCAGACATGGGGCCTGAAGTGCTCACAGTCTGACCCTGACCCCCATCAGAGTATTGGTGATACCCAAGGTTCTTTGTTTCCATCCTGTGTCCTCCCAGGACTGTCAGTTTCCATCCTCAGAAAACACTGGAGAGGGTTGCCCCAGGCTGAGGAGGAACCTGTGTGTTCTTGTAGGAACCAGTGACCTTCAAGGATGTGGCTGTGGACTTCACCCAGGAGGAGTGGGGGCAGCTGGACCCTGTTCAGAGGACGCTGTACCGGGACGTGATGCTGGAGACCTTTGGGCATCTGCTGTCTGTGGGTAAGGCTCATGCTGCCTTGTCAGTGAGGCAGTTTTCATGTTGAGATCTTGTGCTTGAGTTTCACAGGGGCCTCAGAGGGCAGAGGTGATCTTGAGTTCTGAGGCTCAAACATGTAGTGCTTTTAGAGCAGGAAGCAAGAGGGCCTCTGCTTACTCTGCTCAAGTGAGAGTTGGGGAGGAAGACACGAAGGCTGTCCAGGTGACACAAGTCCTATGTTTCTTCATGTGCAGGTAATCAGATCGCCAAGCCTGAGGTCATCTCCGTTCTGGAGCAAGGAGGAGAGCCATGGCTGGTGGAGCAAGCATATTCTCAGGGTACCAGTGCAGGTGAGAGCAGGCCCAGGTGGGAGCAACGAACCCTCAAGTCCGCCTTGTTTGAGAGATGGGCTGAGGCCTCAGTGAGTCACCTTCCTTGTACACACTCACAGTTCCCTCCTGGGAGCCCTGTCCCTCATGTTGACTTTTTGCTGCTATTGAATCAGAGCCAGTATGCCCATCTTTTTAACAAGGTGAGTTTTTGTAAACTGCACTTTCCCCACCTTGCCATCTACTCTTCTGAATGTCTCTCCTATTCTCTGCTATGTCTTTCTCTTAGATGACTTCTCATTCTCTAACCTGTTTAATTCTTCAGTTATTGCCAGACTTGTAGCCTGTATCCAGAGTTTTCTTTAAAAAAAAAAAAATGACAAAATAGTTGTATTTAATTTTTTTTAATGTTTTTTTTTTTAAGATTTTATTTATTTATTTTTAGAGAGGGAAGGGAGGGAGAGAGAGAGAGAGAGAGAGAGAGAAACATCAATGTGCAGTTGCTGGGGGCCGTGGCCTGCAACCCAGGCATGTGCCCTGACTGGGAATCGAACCTGTGATGCTTTGGTTCGCAGCCCACGCTCAATTCACTGAGCTACACCAGCCAGGGCTAAATTTTTTTAGAGAGGGAAAAGAGGGAGAGAAACATCAATATGCAAGAGAAATGTGGATCAGTTGCATCTCACATGCCCCCAACCATGGATCTGGCCTGTAACCCAGGCACATGCCCTGCCTGGGGTTCAAACCTGTAACCCCTTGGTACACAGGCCAGTGCTCAATCCACTAAGCCATATCAGCCAGGATGAAAATAGTTGTTGTTGTTTTTTAATGTACATAATGTATTTACATGGTTGAAAAACTTGAAAGCTATATAAAATATATCAGATTAAAAAAATCTTATTTATATGCTTTCTTCTTCTGCACTTATTCTTACCCCCAAACACAGACAGACACACACAGGTAATGACTTTGTTTTTTACTATGCATTTTTGAAACACTGAGCTGGTATGGCTTAGTGGATTAAGTGCTGACCTGTGAACCAAAGGGTCACTGGTACATTTCCCAGTCAGGGCACATGCCTGGGTTGTGGGCCAGGTTCCCAGTAGGGGGCATGCAAGAGGCAACCACACATTGATGTTTCTCTCCCTCTCTTTCTCCCACCTTTCTCCTCTGTCTAAAAATATGTAAAATCTGCCCTGACTGGTGTAACTCAGTGGATTGAGTGTGTGCCTACAAACCAAAGGGTTGCTGGTTCGATTCCCAGTCAGGGCACATACCTGGGTTGTGGGCCAGATCCCCAGTTGTGGGTATGTGAGGGGCAACCACACATTGATACTTCTCTCCCTCTCTTCTTCCCCTCTCTCTAAAAAATAAATACAGAAAATCTTTTTAAAAATATGTAAAATCTTTAAAAAATTACTTGATACTTGATATTTTTAAAAGATTTTACATATTTTTAGAGGGGTGGAGAGAAAGAGGGAGAGAAATATCAGTGCGCAAGAGATACATTGATCATTTGCTTCTCGGCTCCCCCTACTGGGGACCTGTCCTGCAATCCAGGCATTTGCTCAGCCTGGGAATCTTTCAGTTCTCAGGCCAGTGCTTAATCCACTGAGCCACACCGGCCAGGTTAAAATTATTTTTTAAAGGTTTGTTTTATTCTTGTTTGAGGGAAAGGAGAAAGGAGAGAGAGAAACATCGATGTGAAAAAGAAACAGCAATTGGTTGCCTCCTGAATACGCCCCAACCGAGGATGGAGCCCACAACTCAGTCATGGGCCCTGACTGGAATTGAACCAGTGAGTTTTTGGTTATAAGATGATGCTTCAACCAACTGAGCCACACCAGCCAGGGCTTTACCATGCATATTTGAGTTATTTTATTAGTGGTTTTCTTGCAGTTTAAAATTAACATCTTAGCCCTGGCTGGTATGGCTCAGTGGATTGAATGCCAATCTGTGAACCAAAAGGTTGCTGATTCGATTCCCAGTTAGGGCACAGGCCTGGGTTGCTGACTGGGTCCCCAGTTGGAGCATGCGAAAGGCAACCACTTGATGTTTCTCTTGCACGTCGATGTTTCTCTGCCTCCTTTTCTCCCTCCTTTATCCTCTCTCCAAAAATAATTAAATGAAATCTTTGTAAAAAATTAATAATATCTTAATTTAATAATAATCTAGTTTACATTAATCCAATTTTAACATTGACAGTATGTGAAAACTTTGGTTTTGTATACCTCTGTCTTTCCCCCTTTTATGCTGTTATTGTCATATCTATACATTGTGAGTCATCCACCATAGATTTATAATTGTTGCTTAATGTAATATATTTTAAATCAGATAGATAAAAAGGAGTTACAAGCCAAAAAGGCATTTATACAGTCTTGCCTTGTCAACCTATGTATGTAGTTACCTTTATTGGTGTTTTTTTCAAGTTACTGTCCTTTCATTTCAACCTAGAGGACTCCCCTTCATGTTTCTCATGGGGCAGGTTTGCTAGCAACAAACTCCCAGGTTTGGTTTATTTGGGAATGTCTTTATTTCTCCATTGTTGAAGGATTGTTATGCCAGATACACAACTCATGGTTGACAGGTTTTTTTTCTGGCCTGCATGGTTTTGGGTGAGAACGATACCGTCCATCAGAGGAGCACCCCTGGTCTGCAGTAAGCTGCTTCCTTGTGCTGCCTTCAGGGCTCTTGCTGTGGCTCTGGCAGTTTAATTATGATCTGCATGGATATGGTCTTCTAGATTCCCAGGAATAAACTCCTCAAAGCCCCTACGGAGAGCTCACTCCTCAGTTTCCTTTCATCTTTCTGACGTGTATTGTCGGCACCAGTGGTCTCAGATAGTAATGACTTCACAGCTGGGCCTGTGTTTGACAGACAGCTGCTCCCTAGAAGCTTCCGTTGCTGTGCAAGTTCACCACAAGTCTCTGCACAAGGGCTGCCAGGGAACCACCTCATAGGTCAGATAATGACTGTTCTGTGGGAATGAGGTTTTGACAAGTCCAGCCTGTTTTCCTCTGTCCAGTATCAGAAATACGGGCAGTTAGTTTCCAAGGCCACTGCTGAGTTGGGGAGCCAGTGATCGCAGTCAGTTACAGTGTCATACCGCTTATTGTTATTATCAAAATGCAGCTGCTTTTCTGGAATACACTCTCCTTGGGCTGCTCTTCAGCTTTGGCTTAATTTATAGAATTCTGAAAAAATAGATTTTGCCAGCTTTTTGGGTGCTTGGTGGAGGGGTGAAATTTGAAGGGTCCTCAATTTGCTGTTTGCCCTGACTTCCTGTCCCAGGTAATCACTGTCAGTATTCCTATTGTATGTTTCCAGTTTCTTTATGCAACTGCAGGCATGTAGGGATAAGTACTTACTTTTCACCTTTCCAAAGGTAGAATATGACACACTGTTGTGTACCTTGTTGTTTTTATTTTTATTTTATTATTATTTATTTATTATTAACTCTCAACCAAGGATATTTCTTATTATTGATTTTAAAGAGAGAAAAAGGGGAGGTGGAGAGAGAGAGACAGAGACAGAGACACTGATTGGTTGCCTCCCATATGTGCCTGACTGGGGATTGAACCTGCAACCTTTTAATGTACAGGATGGTGCTCCAGCCAATTGGGCACCCAGCCAGGGCTATCTTGCTGGTTTTAATTCAAGGATGTACCATGGCCTCTTTTGAGTCCTGAAGGTGGACGTCTTCCATCCACTCTAATCAAGTGGGTTTTTGTGCAGCCTCACCATTTGCCCTCCATTCAGATCAGAAACCTTCATGAATTCTGGTAGCTTTAACTCTCCCACCCTCAGTACTGACCATTTTGTTACCATCTCAACTGTCTTCTTCATCTCAATACAACCAGGAATCTCATCTCTCTCTTTTAGACTGTCTCCTCATCTTCCCGGTGTCTGTCCCTGGTACCAGCCTTCCTGCAGTGAGTCCCTTAGGCTGCACATTGAGAAGTCATCCGACTTCCTGCTTTTCCCTCTCTGAGAAGTAGTCCCTCTTCCAACTCCTGAGATTTTATTCCTCTGTCAGTGGTGTTGCTCAGTGTCCACCACTGTCCCCACAGGTCCCTTCTCATAACTGCAGCTCAAGTTGACAAGTAAATTCTTCCTTGTTATTGACCACCTCAGGCCTTATTTCTAAGTTTGTGTCCCTGAAATCTTCCGTTATGAGCTTAGTACAACTACAGTGACTTGTGTTGCCTTTTAATAACTCTCACCAGAACAAGACCTTGCAGTTCTTTCTATTGTTTCTCTCATTTCCTGACTAGTTCTTGCAGTTTATTCAGTGGGCTTCCTCAGTGTCCTCCTCAAGTGGCAGTCTGG
Organism: Tonatia bakeri; assembly: GCA_004024845.1. Taxonomy (NCBI): domain Eukaryota; kingdom Metazoa; phylum Chordata; class Mammalia; order Chiroptera; family Phyllostomidae; genus Tonatia; species Tonatia bakeri. The sequence continues at coordinate 140,006 of PVIA01003605.1, read as the reverse complement.
TCATGAGTGCCTTTGCCCATGCTGTGCATGCTAGTGTTAGTCTGTACTGAAGCTGTGCCTGAGGGTTGAGCTCACGTTGTTTCTCTGCATAAACCCTTCCTTAATTGCCTCTGTTCATGCTGATTTTCTCGCCTCCCACCCTCTCAGCACCCACAACCCCAGTCTGTCAGGGGTACATTGTGTGCACTGTTCATAACTGGTTATCACATGGTTCTAACTTCCAGGGAGAAGAGACTACACTTTCTTATCTCTGGTTCTGACACTTAGGCCACAAGTACTGGGTATAGAGTTGGACAAGAATTATTTGGTTAGCTACCATTTTTAGGAGTTTCTACTAGAAGTTTTCAAAAGTATATGAAGATTATTTTGTAATATCTAGGATCTAAGCTTGAAATTGGTAATAAATACAAGTTCTGGAGCAGAGTAGGGCCTCTGTTATGATGGACTCAGGTAGAAAAAGGGGGAAAATGGTGTATGGTGACTAGAGAAGGAGAAAAACCTAGAGAAAGAGGACAAGGGTCCATGTCCTGTTGTGTACCTGCAGCTTTAGACCCTGTGGTAGGCTGCATGATGACACTCTGCCTGAAAAACAGAAGTTCCATCCTAAACCTGTGAACATGGGTTATCTGGGTGGTCCCATTGTAGTCACAAGGTTCTTATAAGAGTAAAGCAGGTGTGTCAGCAACACAGAGATGTGATTGACAGAAGCAGAGGCTGGAATTATGTGCCTTGAAGGTGGGGGAAAGAGCCTCAAGCCAAAGAATGCAGGCAGCTTCTAAAAGTGGGAAAAGGGGCTCTGGCCAGGTGGTTCAGTTGGAGCATCATCCCAATACACCAAGGTTGCGGGTTTGATTTCCAGTCAGAACATATAAGAACCAACCAATGAATGCATGAGTGAGTGGAACAACCAACCCATATTTTTCTCTCTATTCCTTTCTCCCTCTTTCTAAAAATAATCAGTAAATAAAAATAAAAGCAGGAAAAGGCAAGGATAGGGATAATCCCCTAGAGATTCTGAAGAGAAGCTACTTTGATTTTAACCCAGTGAAAGCCATTTTGGATGTCTGACTTCCAGACTAGTAGTTGGTGTTATTTTAAGTCACATGACATGTGTGTGACAGTTTGTTGCAGCAGTAGTAGGAAACTAATACCCCTTCAGCTGTTAGGGGACTGATACCTTAGCACTGGTGACAGTTAGTTTCACATATGGAATTAGCCAGACATTTCCCTGAATTCACAATCTCATTTAATCATAAGAGAAGTTCTCCAAGGAGAGTGGCAGAGCCAGTATTTAAATACAGACCATCAGACTATAACTGTACATGTCTCATCCCAGTATGCTGCCTTTCAAGTCCATGTCTTATGTCATTGCTCCACAAATGATTCTGTAGTCATTAGAGGAATTGTAACTTAAGGAATATTCTTAAACCATGGGATTTTTGCCCTTTGGGGTGATATGTTTTGTGTTATTGTTGGAACTCTATGAGTAGAAAGTAATGTGATAGCATTATTATCATAAATAGTATCTTGGCTTGAAGCCTTTGTTGGTGATACTTAACACCAGTCTCTCCTATTTTGGCAGGTGTCAAAACAGGGAACAGTAAGGACGTTATAATTTATAAAGGAATTAGGATACCTTAATAATTTAAATGTTAGTTCCTAAGAGCTTGGTTGCTCATCTGTCTTTTTTAAATTGATTTTTAGAGAGAGAGGAAAAAGGATGGACAGAAAAACATTGATTTGTTTTTTTACTTATTTATGCATTCATTGATTGATTCTTGTATGTGCCCTGATCAAACCCACAATGTTGGTATATGGGGACAATGCTCTAACCAAGTGAGCTACCTGGCTAGGGCTTTCAACTGTCTTTTATTAAGCCAGTTATTTTTTTTTTCACCTTAATAGTATTTACTATGTCTTTTTGTCAGGGGCCTCCCCAACAGAACCCCCAGGCTCAGTGACTCACTTAAAAGGACTCCCAGGACTCAAAGTCATTATACTCAGGATACTGCTTTATTATGGTGAAAAGATATGAAGTAACACCAGAGGGAAATGCTCCTGAACAAAATCTAGAGGAGGAAACCAAGTACAAGCTTTCTAGGGTCCTTTCCCAGTGGAGTTGCAAACTAATTCCTTCAGCAACGAGTCGTGACAACATGTGTGAAGTGTCATCTATTAGGGGAAGCTTGCCAGAGCCTGGGAGCCCAGAGTGTTTATTGGGGGTCAGTCATTCAGACACACGTGACTGGTTGTAATCATGGAAGTTCCAGACCCCAGAAGCAAAGCAGATGTTCACTGTAAAGGACATTGTTTATATAAATTATCTAGAGAAATTGTATGTATGCCTCAACACTCTAAGTGTGGAAAATACTCTTACCAGTTAAGGCATTCTGAGACCTCAATTCCTAGAAGTTGGCTGAGGGCCAGTCATGAACAAGCCTTCTTGAAAATGTGCAGTTAGAGCAACTCAAGAGATGTAGAGTTACCTCTTTCCTGTATACTCTTATCTGGTCCTGCTTTTCCTAGGAAAATGCTCCTGAATGGATTTTATATTCAGTATATGCTTTATATTGTGATTAACTACTTTCATTCATGTTCACTATTTTCCTTTTTTCTGTTATGACATTTCTTTGAGTTACAAGTCTGTTTGAAAACAGTGCACACTTGTTTTTTCAATAATTATGGACCCCAAAAATCCTACCTTTTCGACTCTATTCTTAGAAGTTCTTTCTCTGTGTTCTCACAGCTTTTCTTCTTTCTTTTTTTTTTGGTTTATTTCAGAAATGGTGAGATATCCTGAAAGCAAAGCATTGATCCCAACACACAGCATTTTTGAGGAAGAACAATCCCACAGCATGAAATTGGAACGATACGTGTGGCATAACCCTTGGTTCTCTAGGTTAGAAATTTTGGGTTGTGAAGACCAATTACAGATGTACCACATGAACCAGAGTACAGCTATGAGGCAGATGGTGTTCATGCAAAAGCAAGTACTATCTCCAAGAGGTTCTGCATTCTGTGAACTTGGGGCAGAGTGTAGCCAGAGCTTAAACTTTATTCCTTCTCAGAGAGTTTCTCAAATAGAACATTTCTATAAGCCTGATACAAATGCTGGAAGTTGGAGGTATAACTCAGCCATAATGTATACAGATAAGATTACCTGTGAAAATAATGATTATGACAAAGCCTTCTACCAGTCCATGCAACCTATTCACCCTGCAAGGACGCAAACTAGAGATAATCTTTTCACATGTTCTGATGCTGTTAAATCTTTGAATCATGTACTACATTTTGGTGATCATAAGGAAATGCATACAGAAGGAAAGCTCTATGAATATAAGGAATGCCATCAAATCTTTAACCAGAGCCCACCATTTACTGACCACCCAAAACCTCATGTTGGAGAAAACCAATATGGTTACAAAGAATATGAGAATATCTTTTACTTCTCGTCCTTTATGGAGCATCAAAAGATCGGTACTGTAGAGAAATCATATAAATACAATGAATGGGAGAAAGTCTTTGGGTATGACTCATTCCTCACTCAACATACAAGCACTTACACTGCCAAGAAACCATATGAATACAATGAATGTGGGACATCTTTCATCTGGAGCTCTTACCTTATCCAACATAAGAAAACTCATACTGGAGAGAAACCCTACGAATGTGATAAATGTGGAAAAGTTTTTAGGAATCGTTCAGCCCTTACTAAACACGAACGGACTCACACTGGAATAAAACCCTATGAGTGTAATAAGTGTGGAAAAGCCTTCAGCTGGAATTCTCATCTTATTGTGCATACGAGAATTCATACGGGAGAGAAACCTTATGTATGTAATGAATGTGGGAAGTCTTTCAACTGGAACTCCCATCTTATTGGACATCAGAGAACTCATACTGGAGAGAAACCTTTTGAATGTACTGAATGTGGGAAGTCTTTCAGCTGGAGCTCCCATCTTATTGCCCACATGAGAATGCATACTGGAGAGAAGCCCTTTAAATGTGATGAATGTGAAAAAGCTTTTAGGGATTACTCAGCTCTTAGTAAACATGAAAGAACTCACTCTGGAGCAAAACCATACAAATGTACTGAATGTGGAAAATCCTTCAGCTGGAGCTCCCACCTTATTGCCCATCAGAGAACTCACACAGGAGAGAAACCCTATAACTGTCAGGAATGTGGCAAAGCATTCAGAGAACGCTCAGCCCTCACAAAACATGAAATAATTCATTCTGGAATTAAGCCTTATGAATGTAATAAATGTGGAAAATCCTGTAGCCAGATGGCTCATCTTGTTAGACACCAGAGGACTCACACTGGAGAAAAACCCTATGAATGCAATAAATGTGGGAAATCCTTCAGCCAGAGCTGTCACCTTGTTGCTCATCGGAGAATTCACACAGGTGAGAAGCCCTATAAGTGTAATCAGTGTGAAAGGTCCTTTAACTGTAGCTCTCACCTGATTGCACACCGGAGAACTCACACTGGAGAGAAACCATATAGATGTAATGAATGTGGGAAAGCATTTAATGAGAGTTCTTCCCTCATTGTGCATCTGAGAAACCACACTGGAGAAAAGCCCTACAAATGTAATCACTGTGAGAAGGCTTTCTGTAAGAATTCTTCTCTTATTATTCATCAAAGAATGCACAGCGGAGAGAAACGCTTCATATGCAGCGATTGTGGAAAATCCTATAGTGGCCACTCAGCCCTGCTTCAACACCAGAGGAGTCATAGTGAAGGGAAAGTCTGTGAATTGAACTGATGAGAGATTTTCATTGTACATTTGCTAACACATTGAAAAAACCCTTATAGTCAGGAGGAGCTGTTCTTTTTTTTTTTTTAGTAAGAGTTAAGACTCTTCCCCTTACTACTCAATAGGAAATATCTTCTTAGAAGACTAGTGAATGAAAAGAATAGAGGAAAGCTTAGCAGTTAATGTAGCCCTTTTTTAACTTCAGATAATTAGAGTGAAGGAAACTCTTGAGTCCTCTCATGATCCACTAGGAATCCCACTTGAGGAATTAGAATGAGGGAATGAGATGTCTTTTAGTAAGAGATCTCAAATGTGGATCAGAGTGCATTGTTGAGGGGAAAACCTTATGCTAGAAAAGGTGTTTCAGCTGGAAATACATTGTTTTGCATTGAGCTGGAGTATTTGACAGGAAGCTTTACAATAACATTTTGTGCATAACTATGGAAATATAGATTGTGCTATTATAAGGGGGAGGGTCTGGGTGCCCTTTAAGAAATAGAGTGTGGAATTCTAAGTCTGAATTTTAAGAAAAAAATAGTATTGAGTGTGATATTTACTGTTGATCAAGATTAACCTTAGAAAAGATTAGTAAATGAGATTACTAATGAGGAAAATGTTTTTGCCTAGAAGTATGAGACTGATGTTGTTGGGACAAAAATCGATATTTAAAAACCCAGTGTGTTGGTGTCCACAGTTTACTCATTACTGCATTGTTGGACATTAGTTTCTAATTGTTTTAGGTAATCACTATAAGTTATGTTTATGGACACTGCATTAGCATACATAACCTGAAGGAATAAAAAGGACACAGAGTTGTATATACATATCTAACATCTAAAAAAATGTATATGGATAAGGACTGGTAAGACCCGTGGATAAATTAACCCAGTTAATTTAAAAACATTTTTTTAAAGTTTTACAAACATAGAGCACTTACCATGTGCTAGGCTTGTTTTAAATGCTTTTCAATGATTAACTTGCTCAATCCTCTTAGTTATATGAGGTAGGTGCCATTATCATCCCAGTTTTATCACCTCCATTTCCCCAAATGGAGAAACTGAGGCAGAGATGTTGACAAACCTAATTAAGGACACAGCTAGTAAGGAGTGGCGCTGAGATTGTTTGACTCCAGAGTTCATGTTTTTAACCACTATATTATGCTGATTCTCCAGTGATTCCCCCCCCCAATACTCTTTTTGTTATTGTTACTGTTCAGTGTCTCTATAGTAGATATTTGATAATAAAGATCAAGAAATTCTTAATTAATGAGAAATAAAGTTACCTGGCTCTCTGTCCTGAAGGATTTCTGGTAACATGAGCACTGAGTTCTGGAATATGAAGTCTGTTTTGGACTTCAGAATCACCTCACTTTCTGAGACCTGGGTTCCCTGGAATCAGACCAACCACAGCCCTGAGGATTAGAGCAGAGCAGGGGCTGGAGGACTTAACTGGAAATTCAGATAAGCCAGAATAATGCTTCCTGATGGGTTCAGAATGCTACTCATACGGCAGAGGGCATGACATATCACTGCACATGGGCACACCGTTCCTCAAGGTCTCCCCTGAATTCATGTTTATATTTTCTTTATCTTTTCTAGATGAAAAGATTGCTTGATCACAGAGAGGACTCAGATGGGAAGGGTGCTAACCAGTTCCCATAGAGTGAGGAAGCCTGAGTGCTTACATGAGAAGGGGTGAGATGAACAGGAGGTCTTGGGTGGCTTCTCTCCAGTTTCCACATATTTCCTGTATTTCCCTGTAGGGCTATAGTTGTGGGCCAGCTATCCTTCCTGGAGATATTTCAAGGGTATTGGTTAGAAATCCAAGGGACAAAACATTCATGTAGGTCCATGACTCCCCAGTGGTTGTGCAACAGCAGCCTCCTGGTGTCGTGGGCAACCTCAGATGTTCATCTGAGCACCCTGTCACTGGAGTTTCCACAAGCATGTGGGATCTGATTCCCTTCCTTTCAGGGCTTACTGCATAGTGGTCATCCAGTGTTATAGGAGTGAATTCAAGTCATTAAATAGCGTTCTCACGTGCTTTGTGCCAAAACCTGTGGAGAGAATAGAGGTAGCAGTATATAATCCTAAAGGGTAATCACACATATACACGGTATGTCCTTCACCAAAATTACGTCAGCTGGCACATTACTATTAGTAGGAAAGCAAGCCTCCCTGCTTAAGAACTTTCTGAGGGCTCTGCTCATCCCAGTTTGTTAATTGGATGTTACTTTTGTCCAACGAATAAACCAGCTGGCCTGGGAGGTGGTGAGCTCACTCTTTTGGAGCTTGGTGCAAACTGGACGGGGCTCACTCTGGGCAGTACTGTCTCGGGATCCTCCAGGGCTCCAGTGGGTGGGTGCAACACCCCAGACACCCCAGGTGGAGGGTGGGAAGGCACTCTTCCACAACTAACATTACATGTAAATGCACATAAGCAAGTTTTCAAGATTTTACTTAATTATATTTAGAGAGATGGGAAGGGTGGGAGAGAGGGAGAGACATTGATGTGTGAGAGATACATCGATTGGTTGCCTCTCACACTCCCTCAGGTGGGGGCCTGGCCCACAACCCAGGCATGTGCCCTGACTGGGAATCAAATCAGCAACCCATTGGTTCTCAGGCTGGCACTCAACCCACTGAAGCACACCAGCCAGGGTGCAAGTCTAAGGTGATGATCTAAGTGGCCCATTTACAATCATCCTAACTCTGGACGTCATGAATTCCAGAATGCTTGTGGGATCAAAGCACTCAGATATGAGTTGAATGTGTACTCACCGCTGAGGTTACAACTTGCCAGTATTGGAAACAGTGAAAGGAAGAGGGTGTTAGGGGGTGGGATAGCAGTGGACTCCATGCTCATTCAGAAATCTGGTGAGGACATTAATGACCCACAGGTGATGCCACTGGGCAGTGACTTGGGGAAAGGTACAAATGCAGAACTAGAACAGGTGGATGCTGACATGGGAATAACTACACTTGGTTCACCCTGAGAGGGGCTGAGTGACTGGAAAATGGCTGGTATGCTTGCTTATTCCTTTGTTCACTGGTGTTCGGCAAATGTTCTGGGAGGGGCTTCTGTACGTGAAGCCTGTGCTAATCTGTGGGCCCCTCAGGAACTAGGGTCACAGGTGAGATGTTGGGGACATCAGTGAGGACAGGTCTGGGTGTTGGGGCCATAATAAGCAGGAACAGGTGTGGTGGGACCACCACACTCAGACCAGGGAGGCTTTCTCAGAAGGTGACACCACTACCTATTTTGGTGCATGGCTAGGAAACCAACAGCTGTTTCCATTGTTACGGGGAGTTTTTAGAGAGAGGAAAAGAAAACACACACTTGCCTTTCAGGGCAGAACAAGAGACTCAGGGTTTTGTTCGACAAAAGCAGATGGATGCATTTGTGCATTGTCGACACTGCTACAGAGGCATCAAAGTGTGGGGTGAGCCCACGCAGGAGAGCCTGAGGAAGGTTGGGGAGAGAAGCGGGGGAGGCAGGCCTGGTACCAAAAATAAACAAGAGGAATGACTGGGACAGGGAGCAAGCACTGCCTCCTTGTTAACTGTCTACTTCTTGATGGCAGGACCCGGTCTTCCTCGTACCTGCCCCCACCAACCTAACCTCCCTTCACACAGCCCCTCATCCCATCAATGTCCCCATTGGCTGGCATGATTCCATGAAGAAAATCCACATGGCAACCTGGACTGACCTCACACTGGAGGCTCCAAGGCAGGACCCAAACTCTGGGAGGAGCAAAGCACCTTAATTCCTTGGATGACTATATAGAGCAGATGCCGGGCTCTAGCTAAATAGTTCCTTTCATCCATAGGATTAAAAACTAACAATAGTGGAATGATGGAAAAGGTGCAAAGTTGTTTCACCTTTTTATTTTTGTTTTTAATGGAATGGCCACTTCTTGTATGCCTGCCTTATGCAGGTGAGTTCAGACCCCAGTTTAATAGGGAATGCCAACCACTGTGTTTACTTGTTTCAGAAGTATTGAATAAGAAGGGATAATTACATTTCACTGCTATATGTTTTCTTTTCAAGGCCATCAGTAGTCACGAGAATGTGTAAGAGTCACTAGACAGCCCAAAGTGTTTCCTAAGAAAAGTAAATTACCTCAAATTCAGCAACCCCCACCCCAAGACCTGGCTGTAAGTCCTTGCACTGCTCATTTAGTGAAATGAAAACTAGTTTGGGGTCTTCTCATCTGCTTTGTGAATGTCCTCTTGTGATCCAGAGAGTTGAAACATACCTGAGATTTGTTTTACTCAGGTAAGACGTGCAGATATGGAAATGATTGTTAGGAAAGAAGAAGTGTACATGCACAGATTACTAGGAACAGCAGGCATGGCACACATTTTAGAGCCATGTGGGAAAGGACCAGAGTTGTCAGGAAGCAGGAAGAGGAGGGGAGAGTGAGGTCCATAGTCCTTACCAGAGTTTCCCCTGGAAGGAATGGGCGAGGAGAAGTACATGGAATCAGCTTAGGGTTGGACAATTTGAATAATTTTGGCAGGCTCTGGGCAATTGGAGTGGTTCTACTTGTCCAGTATCTGGCCTGGGATGATTTAGAGCAGAGGGAATACTGGCCTGGAGTGTGAGAGTTTGATCAGGATTGCTTGGTTTATATACCAAAGGAATGCTCGCAGGGGCTCTTCTGCTCTCTGTAGGAAATACTGGCCCTAGGAGAGTGAGTCTAGGATCAAGGCCCCAAATGCCAGTGCATCAAGAGAACAGAAAATATAGTCAATATAACCAGCAATATCATTTCTAGGAAATTTTATTAAAAATATGCCAATCAGCCCTGGCTGGTGTAGCTCAGTGGATTGAGCGCGGGCTGCGAACCAGGCATTGCAGGTTTGATTCCCAGTCAGGGCACATGCCTAGGTTGCAGGCCATGTCTCCCAGCAACCGCACATTGATGTTTCTCTCTCTCTCTCTTTCTTTCTCTCTCTCTCTCTCCCCCCATCCCTTCCCTCTCTAAACATAAATAAATAAAATCTTAAAAAAAAAGAAATTTCTTTAAAAAAAAAGATTAAAAAAAATATGCCAATGAATTTCCCTAGTCCACTTTCTTATTCTGTTTGGTGACTTTTGCTGTCATATCACAATTTAAAATATCAGTCCCATTCTCATATTAACATGCTTTTTAATTTTCCTATCTTTTTAAAAAATGTATTGATTTGAGAGAGAGAGAGAAACATAGGTTTGTTGCTGACACTTATTTATACATTCATTGGTTTATCCTTGTATGTGCCCTGACCAGGAATTGAACCCTCAATCTTGGCATTGGAGACAACATTCAAACCAACTAAGTAAGACAGCCAACTAAGTAAGACAGCTCAACTTTCCTATCTTAAGAAACAAAACCAGCCTCTTGATTGCTTAGGCCCCTCCAGAAGCTGCCCTGTTTCTGTCCTCATCTTTACAGCAGAGTTTGTTAAAAGTTTCCTAAATTCACATCTCTAATTCCTTTCCTCCCATTCTTTCTTGAACCTTTTCAGTCAAGCTTGGATCCCCACTACATCAGCACTAATGTCACCTTCGTCTGGGTTACTGATGACCTTCTCATTGCCAAATCCAAAGGCCGACTTTCAGTACTTGTTGATTTGAAACCATCTGTGACCCATATTCTTTTTTTCCCTCCATTTCGTTATGAAAATCTAAAAACACAGAAAAGTTGAAAAAATTATAAAGCTCACATCCATATACCTCACACCTGCAGTGAAACATTTTGCACTGCTATCATTTCCACAGCCCAGGTTCTTTTCATCCTGCCAGGCTGACTTTTCCCTGAGGGTTGAGCCTCAAGGCCCTTTACAGCATGGTTGCCTATTGCACTTTTCTTTTTTGCAGTTTGTACAAACAATAACTCTCTAGTTTTTCCTTTTTTTGTTTCAGGTGATAGGAAGGATGATATACCTGAGCCTACAAAGAACAACTTTAGAACCCCAAACACCAACACCTGGGATGCAGGTTGGTGGAATTGCGTTTCAGGCTGCCCTGTAATATTCTTTCATCATAGCACTGCACAGCCTGAGCCCATCAGGGCAGCACTTGGGTTCTGAAACTAAGACAACTCTCCTGTTGGGTTGTGTAGTTGGCAGGTGTTGCTACACTGAGTCAGGAAGCAAAATAAAGGGCTTCCACCCAGGGCAGGAGGCAGACAAAAAAGGGGAGTCTGCAAGGGAATTCAGATTATGTTTGTTCACACAGGCTGTGCAAGCTTGCCCTGATGTTTTTAAAAATTAGGAATGCTAGTTTTTTTAATCCTCACCTGAGGATATGTTTTTATTGATTTGAGAGAAAGAAAGAGAGAAACATTAATATGAGAGAGAAATGTCAATCAGTTGTCTCCTGTATTTGCCCTGACCTGGAATCAAACCCTCAACTTTTTGGTGTATGGGATGATGCTCCCACCAACAGAGCCATCTGGCCAGGGCAAGAATGCTTTTTTTTTTTTTTTTAATTTTAATTGTTGTTCAAGTACAATTTTGTGCCCTTTACCCCCATCCAAGCCCACCGCCCCACCAGCCCTCCCTACCCCCCTCCTCTCTCCACCCCTGCCTTGTTATTGTCCATGTGTCCTTTATACTAGTTCCTTCAAACCCTTCCCCCCTTCCCCTGAAATTCCCTCCCCTCTCCCCTCTGGTCACTGTTAGCCTGTTCTTAATTTCAGTGTCTTTGGTTATATTTTGCTTGTTTGTTTGTTTTAGAATGCTTTTCTTTAATGGAATTTCTGATTTTATCTCTGATTCCCCTTTGGAATAACAGTATGACTAACTAATATATTAACTGATAGGCACCTCTAAAAGAAAATTTGGTGAGAATTTTTTCTTTTCTTTGTAGTGACGATTCCACGTAGACCTGCTCTTGTTCAAGTAATTACAATTGCATGTATAGCCTTAAGCATTGCCCTGGTGTGTGGGGCTGCTGTTTCCTATATAATATAGTAAGTATATGTTAAGTAACATTACTATCCTTAAATAAAACATAAATTAACTAGATTATTATTTAATGAGGGTGATGACGATCATAATTCTTTTAAAAAATGTTTATTGATTTTAGAGAGTGAGGAAGTGAGAAAGAGACAGAGAGAGAGAAACATTAATGTAAGAGAGAAAGACTGATTAGTTGCCTCCCATGTGCTCCCTGACCAGGGATTGAACCTGGAACCTAGGTATGTGCCCTGACCAGGAATCAAACCCCCAACCTTTTAGTGTACAGGATGATGCTCCAAACAACTGAGCCGCACTGGCCAGGGCATGATTATAGTTCTTATGATCACTAAATTATTATAACCTTTATAAATTTCCAGATCAGTGTTTTTCAGAATATGGCCTGTACTCACACTGGAACATGATATAAATTTTTTAAAAAAGAGAATATGATTTAGAAAAATAGAGTATAGTAGAAAGCATTACATGTATTAAAGGAAATGACACTGAAAAAATTTTTAAATATTTATTTATTTATTTTTAGAGAGAGAAGAAGGGAAGGAGAAAGAGAGGGAGAGAAACATCAATGTGTGGTTGCCCAGGCATGTGTCCTGACTAGAAATTGAACCAGTAACCCTTTGGTTTGCAAGCCAGCACTCAGTCCACTGAGACACACCAGTCAGGATGGAAATAATGATTTTTAAAGTTGTCAGATACGTGGTTGTGAAGTAAAACATACTTCTTACTAAGGATCATGATTAAAAATTTTTGAAAGCCATTGTATGAAATGCTAATATTTTCCCAGAACGTGATATCTGGAGGGAATCTTAACAGTGCAAAGCAGAAAAGAGTGACCGACCATTGTTTTTTTTCACTGGAAACTTGTTATTATCAACAAAGGCTGGGGTAATAGCAGTGTTTGGGGAAGGTGTACCATATCACTTGCTCTATTAGAGCTCAGTATGTTGCCACGAGGGGATATTTTTTAAGGTAGCCATTTTAGGACTTCTGTGAAGTATGGCAAATGAAGGCAAGCTGAGATTACAGGTAAAATTGAAGACATTTTGCTGATGAGAGAGTGTAACCATCATGCTTGGTTCTGGGTTATCTAATGTGGTGATCTCCTGTGACTCAATTTATATAACTGCAATTTGTTTCTTTTATTAATATAGACAAAGACATTAACCTATAAAGTTTTCTAAGAGAACTCACTAAAACGTATCCTCCTGGAGTTTCAATACCCGATTAAGTTACTGAGCTAATGCTTGAGTTACACCCAGTGCCCCATGCTGTTTTAGAGCCTGGGGCAAAATGAAAACATCAGTCCCAAAGTACGTTTTCATGGAATTTTTAGTGGTCGATTTTTCTTAGAAGTAGATTTTTAAAATTTTTATTTATTGAGTTTTTAGGCTTCCTCCCACTCTTTTTAAAAAATTGATTTGAGCCCTGACTAGTGTGGCTTAGTGGATTGAGCCTGCAAACCAAAGGGTCATTGGTTTGATTTCCCAGTCAGGGCACATGCCTGGGTTGCAGGCCAGGTTCCCTGTTGTGGGGCACACAAGAGGAAACCACACACTGATGTTTCTCTCCCTTTCTTTCTCCCTCCCTTCCCCTTTATCTAAAAATAAATGAATAAAATATTTAAAAAAGAAAAAATTTATTTGAGAGAGAGACATCAATTTGTTGTTATACTTATTTATGCATTTATTGGTTGCTTTTTGTATGTATCCTAACCAGAGATAGAACCTGCAACCTTGGTGTATCAGGACGATTATCTGGCCAACCGAACTAACTGGCTAAGGCCTACTAGTGACTCTTTTTCAGTCAAAAGGTCCCATGATTAAGATATGATGATATATCATGAAAATTGTGCTCCTAAATTCATCTGTATTATTCTCCAGTCGACTGGTACAGACTGAGGAGAGGCAACAACTTGCATTGCTTTATAAAAATATCAAGATACCATTATTAGGAGATGAAGAGAAGGACAGTGGCCAAGAAGAGTCCGGTTACCTACTTGCAGAGAATGAAAAAAACCTGGCAAAGTTCATTAATTCAGGTAGAGACTTGACCAGTTTATCTTGTCAGATCCAAAGTCACATGAAAGTGAGCTGGCAATGATGGTTTAGTTTTCAAAGGCAAAATTAAGTGGGAGTTTATAGAACTCGAGGAAAGAAAGATAAATATTTCAGCCACATCTACAGGGATGACCTGTTCTCATCACATTGTGCAGAGTGGTGAACAACTGTATGGTTGCTTGGTTCCTTTTGCAGAGATGTTCCAAGAGTTGACAACAGAGTTCAGGAACAAACTTTTCCCCAAACAAGACATTTGCCTTAAATATACTTATTAAAGTGACATTATTCTCAAGTTTAGAACACAGACAAGCAGATGTCCCACCAGTACCTTGTGCCTCAATCTGATGTGAATACTGGTTCAAGCCCACAAAACAAGAGGTCACTATCCCAGGTTCAAAGACTCCTGTCTGAGATATACCTGCAAGTCATTGTGAGGAGAGGGACACACATATGTTCGTATAAGCCTGATATTGTAGAAGTTCTGACATTCTTGGATACTTGCTTTAAAAATCTGTAGAGTATTCAATGTCTAATTCAATCTTTTTAAAAAAATTTTAAAATATTTTATTTATTTCTAGAGAGACGGACAGGGAGGATGAGAGGGAGAGAAACATCATTGTGTGGTTGCTTCTTGCATGCCTGCCACTGGGGACCCAGCCCACAACCCAGGCATGTGCCCTGACTGGGAATTGAACCAGCAACCCTTTGGTTCCCAGGTTGGTGCTCAATCCATTCAGCCACAGCAGCTGGAGCTAATTCAATCTTATTAATCTACCCTGCATGAAGCTCCTCCCTAACAACCCCAGACACAAACATCAGAGAGAGGCTGGTGGGCCAATAGGAGAAATAACTGATACTTCCTGAGGCAGACAGCCCTTGTTAACCCTTAGAAAAGAATTTTTTCAGTGTCTTTTCATGAGCGAATTATAACTTTTCTACTTTTTTTGTTGTTGCAGATTTTATTTACTCGTTTTTAGACAGAGTGGAAGGCAGGGAGAAAGAGAGGGAGAGAAACATCAGTGTGTGGTTGCCTCTTGTGCACCCCCTCCTGGGGACCTGGCTCACAATCCAGGCATATGCCTTGACCGGGAATCGAGCTGGTCCTTTGGTTTGCAGGCAGGTGCTCAATCCCCTGAGCCACACCAGCCAGGGCTACATTTGTGTGTGTGTGGGGGGGAGGGGCCCTTATAAAGCTTGAATACAAACTCATTGACACAGACAACAGTATGGTGATTACCAGAGGGGAAGGGTGGTGGGGGGAGGTAGAAGAGGGTATGAGGGGATAAATGGTGATAGAAGGAGAGTTGACTGGGGCTGGTTGAACACACAATACCATATACAGATGATGTATTATAGAACCGTATACCAGAAACCTATATCATTTTTATTAACCAATGTCACCCCAATAAGTTCAATTAAAAACAAAAGCTTCAATACAGAAAATGGGACAATATTTTAAAAATTCAAATACAGAAAATGGGATAATTTAAAAATTCAAATTTTCACCATCCTTATCAGACCAGTAACACTCATTATGTCCTGAAAATTCCGCTGTTTGCATCTTTATTTTTACATACTTTTTCCCTTAGCTCTTTTTCTCCATTTCTATTTCTCATTTATTTGTATCTAAATAACATTATGTCTACATTTTAGTTATTATATCGAAAAGCAGACAACACTTTGAAAGGACAAGATTGAAGAGTGAACAACGGTTAGTAAATGTAATGAAATACTGAATGCTGTGCACCTTGAAAAAGTGGGAAATCGGTGAAAGCAAATGAAAGAACTGCAGGACGTGCTTCCCAGTGTGGAGAAAACAATGGCAGGGATGTCCGAATGGGGACATACAAACTCTAAGGAAAGAATACTAGAAGTATGTAAGACAAAATAAATTCATATGATATAGCAATTCTTGTATCTTAGCTCTCATAGTTCATGAATAATTGTAATGTAATTGGGTAGAGAAAAATCCAACTTCGTAAGTGTGAAAAAGAATTGTCAGTGTTTCTTTCCTTGATCCTAACCAGAAATACAAATAATTTCTTTGGGAAATATCCCAGACTATATCGGGGAGCCACTTGAATTAAACAGAACTTTCCCACTGTCTGCCAATTCTCATAGCTTCTCTCCATTTACATGAGAAGACTAAGAATGCCAACTCAGTACCAGAGTAAAGGGGCCCACCTCACCATTCCATTGCTGATAATTCTCAGAGCAATTATATTCCAGGGTTCCAAATCAGGTGAAGGCCCAGAAAGTGGAGAAGTCAGGCTCCAGCACACCTCTGTGCCTTTGAAACCATCAAAGTCTATGGCAAATCCATCCAGTCATTGGAAGGCAGCATTGCACATACTCCAAGGTTGGTATGGTGGAAATACACTACATACTGTATATGGACGCCAGCATGAAGAGACTGGATAGCCTTTTAATCAAGTAAAGGAGAGGAAGAACATGAATCTTGTCATCCAATGATTGTTGGCATGAATTCAGTGCCAACAGGAATTTCCAATTTGGGGTACAGTGAAGCAGGAACTTTATTCAATATAAAATAGTCCAAATGTGGTACAGCAGCTGTCAAAACAGCACAGCTGTAGAACAACAGCTCTGGGGCCAACTGGCAGCTCTGTGGCTCAGTCCGGCAGCATGTACTGAGGAGCGAGAGGGGAGCTGGCTTATGTGGACAGGAATCCCTGCCCTTGTCTCCAATTGGTCTGTCCTCCAATGGAGGATTCCAAATCCTCAAAGTTTGGCCCCAAAGTAACTGTCATGTTTAATCAGACTAGAGCTGCTCTGCATGGCCAGAGCTGCACAGCTCTGATGGGGAAAGCTTCAGTACTCCTGGTTGAAATAGGTTTCTAGAACTCCACTATAAGGGCTGGCTTAGATAGCAGGAACACAGTGCTGGCAGGCAGTTCAGCCCAGGCTTCTCTTTGCAGTCTGTGTGAGAGGACCCTGTGAAGAAAATGGCTGCTGAGCTCTTTAAAAAAAAAAAAATTGAGCGCAGTTATCGACCCAGAACCCATCTTAGTAGGTGTCTTCTCTCCCCTCCCCTCCCCAGGGGTCACAATCTTCACGTGCAGATGTACCTTAGCAAAATCACTGTGGTAGGCAGAATTCTAAGATGATCCCCAAGGTTTCCACCCCTTTGTGTTAAAAATTTATAATCCCCTCCCTTTGCAAATATGACATGTCACTCTCTTGATTAGGCAAAGGTGGTAGGTTAGTTGCTCTCTTAATTGTTACAAAGTGGAGAGCCATCTCCCCTAGTGTTTAGGGACTGGCTTCATGCAGGAAAAGACCTTCATTAACCAACCAAGTGTGAAGACTGAGGCCTGGTCAGACCTTTTTTGGGAGTACCTGGTCCCTGGCAGGTAGGGGTGTGAGTGTGTGTGTGTGTGTGTTTTCCCCAATTCTGCAGTATATACAAAGTGTTTGTGCTAAATAGCCTGATTTTACTGAGGGGGTACAAAACAATAGTCATAAGTATTACAAATGGAAAAACAAAATGATGACCTTTAAAAACTTGCCAATTCAAGCCCTGGCTGGTGTGGCTCAGTTAGTTGGACCTTGGTCGGTCAGATTCCCCATCAGGGAGCTTGCCCACTGGGTTTGTGGGTTTGAGCCTCTGCCTAGGCAATGTTTCTCTCTCTACCTTCCTCTCTTCCTAAAAGCAATGGAAAAATGTCCTGGGATGAGGGTAAAAAAATAATAATAAAAAAACTTGCCAA
Source organism: Tonatia bakeri (assembly GCA_004024845.1). Taxonomy (NCBI): domain Eukaryota; kingdom Metazoa; phylum Chordata; class Mammalia; order Chiroptera; family Phyllostomidae; genus Tonatia; species Tonatia bakeri. The sequence continues at coordinate 122,496 of PVIA01003605.1, read as the reverse complement.
TTCAAGAATCCCCAAATTATCCCCAAATTATGTGATTCTGTCTTTTCACAGATAATCACTAATAAACTTTCTAAAAGTGAGATCTTCCTTTTTTCACCATCCACTGATATCCAGAGGCAATTCTTATACAATCTGTGAATCACTACATAGTCATTACTAATAGTTTTCTAAAACAATTTTTAAAAGTGATGTTTAGCCCTGGCTGGTGGCTCAGTGGATTGAGTGCCGGCCTACAAACCACAGGGCCACTAGTTTGATTCCCAGATGGGGCAGGTGTCTGGGTTACAGGCCAGGTACCCCATAAGGGGCCCATGAGGCAACTACACATTGATGTTTCTCTCCCTTTCTCCCTCCCTTCCCCTCTGTCTACAAATAAATAAAATCCTTTTTAAAAAGTGAGGTATAATTGACATACAACATTAATTTTAGGTGTATAACATGATTATTTGCATTGTGAAATGATCATAAATCTAGTTAGCATCTCTCACCTTACATAGTTACAAAAATTAAAAGCTTTCTATAATTTGCATTTTACAAGTGTTATTGTGAGATAATTTCAATTCCTTATGCGCTGTAGTCTCTTTCCAGCAATGAGATGCTGTCACGGTTTTGATACCAACTTATTCCACCACGAGTGGACACATTTTGTGACTGAATACAGAATAGGTGCATTTGGATCTCAAAATCTTCGGGAGCATCTGAAAGAATATGTTTAGCCTCACAGCTTCATGGACTCTGAAATAACATGTCTCCAAACACTTGAGTGGTTTGGTTGCAGACAGTACTCCCCAGAAATCTGAGTGCTGCACCTTTAAGAAGGAGCTAAGCCCCTCCTCTATCCTAGGAATCAGACTCTTGGGTTCCCAGTGTCCCTCGAGGCGGTGCATGGCCTTTCCCACTGGAGGTTCGTGGAAGGCCAGTTAGCGTGGCCTGTGGATCTGAGAACTGTATTACCCAGATCTCTGCCAGACGTTGGCAGCGACGCCGACCTGTGAAGGTTCAGAAAATCTGCCTGAGCTTTATAATGTCAGTGGGCGTGCAGGCAGCACTTCCGGCCTCCTGTTTGTGGTGGGCAATTTGTCTTCTTTCAGGGTCGACTTACTGCATCGGATGCTGCTCAGCCCTGCATCGGAGGAAACTTGCCAGGACCAAGAGGGTGAAGGAGTCGTCGTGGTGCCCGCTGCACAGACTGGGGTGTGAAGACTCGGCGACGTCTCCCAGGTGGTCTGCGCTGGCTCCGGCTCCGGAAAGAGGACTGTGGTGCTTGACACCCCCTCTCCCGCCAGTCCCGCTAGGTTCGTCACGCAGAGCGGGATGGCCCTGGCTGCGCAGAGGCGCCCGCTGAGGGTAGTGCCCCTCCCCGGGCCTTCCCCCCTCATCTCACCGAGCCCTGCAGCCCAGGCTGGTGTCTGGACCGTGAGGCTCTCGTGGGTGACACACGGCATGACAGGGGTGGGAGAGGGTGACGGGCTGAGCGGCCGCCCTGTGAATACGCGAAGGGGTGGCTGATCCTGGAGGATCCAGGACCCTGGGATCCTCCAGCCCACGGGGAGCAGAGAGTGAGAGGCGTAGTGACAGTTGGGGTAGCAGGCTGGGCTGGGCTTGTCTCTTATTGTGAGGACTCTAGAAGCTAGGGGGACGGGGGTTTGAACAAAAAGAGACATGATCTCAGTTAGGGTTTTCCAATGTCCCCAGAAGCCGTTCAAAGGAAAAACAGACTGGAGTGGCTGCTGAGTTCACTGAGGCGCGGGGAGGTTGTTCTCTGTTCGGTTCAAACTGGATGGTAAGAGACCACAGAAGTTAGACAGCCAGCAGGACTGACTGAGGTCACCAGGCTCCAGTGAGGGTACAGGAAGGTGTGAACAGATGGAACGCCCCCAGGGACCCGCATTTTTCTAAGGCCTCTTCAGTTCAGGTTCCCCTAGTACTTATGGAACCGCAGGAAGTACGGGGTGTCACAGACCCTCATTAACCTACCCCTGTCTTGTGTTCCCTGGATTGTGGTTTCCTGGGATTTTGTTTAAAAGAGATTTTATTTACTTATTTTTAGAGATGGGAAGAGAGAGAGAAAGAGGGAGAGAAACATCATTGGTTGCCTCTTGCTTGTGCCCCAACCAGGGAGTAGGCCTGTAATCCAGGCATGTGCTCTGACCAGGAATTGAACCTGCGACCTTTTGCTTTGTGGGCTGCCACCCAACCAACTAAACCACACTGGTCAGGGCTTTTTTTTTTTTTTTTTTAATACATTTTTTCCTCTGATGGCATCAGAGCTCTTTATTCTTTATTTATTTTGATTTAAAAAATTTTATTTCTAGATTTGAGAGAGAGGAGGGAAAAGAGAGACAGACATTGATTTGTTGTTCCACTTATTTGTGCATTCATTGGTTGATTCTTGCATGTGCCCTAACTGGGCCGCAGTATGTACTTAACTTGGCGATTGAACTTGCAACCTTAGCATATCAGGACAATACTCTAACCAACAGAACTACCATGCCAGGACACTTTCCTGGGACTCTTAGTGCCATTTTTCCAGTCCTTGAGTTTGAGGACCATGGAGAAACCCCAAGCCCAGGGTGTTGAGTTCGTTTGTGTTGAGTGTATACTGAGGTGGTTCCATTACAGATGACCAATGTAACAGGTGTGAAAAGTTAGCCAGATGTGTATATTTTTCGAGAAAAAACTGCTCAGAGGGAGGAAGTGATATTATCCCAACCTTAACAGGCTTCTATTGGGCACATGGTGGAGAACACATTGTGGGCTTGAGGGAGAAGGAAGGAATATTAGGATGGAGTCTACTACCAACATCCAGGTGGAGTTAATGGACTAGAGACGTGGTTTAAGAAATGGACTGGAATCCAGATCTGCGGGGGGCGGGGGGGAGTGTTGGGGAGCTCCGTCCAGCAGAGCTCTTCTGGCTGCTGCGGATGAGAATACATCTACCAAGACATGATCTGCTTGGGGAGAAAAGGCTGACCAATTCTAGAAGAGAAGAGCCTCGAGCCTCTCTCTTAATGAGCTTTTGAGTTTAGTTTGCATAGATATACATTGCATACATGTAAGGTTTATAAATAACATTTCTGGGATCGCAGGGGTCCTTTTGAGTCAGGGTCTGATAGACAGGGTGACGCCAATTGGCTGTAAAACCTTGGGAAACAAACTCATTTTGTGTTTGAACCCTTAACATTTAAATTGAGGGCATTCTTAGCAAAGCAGGTTTCAGAGGGTTTTATGCATTCTTTCTCAAGCCTGATAGACCCACCCCCCCACCTACCCCCTGGAACCACTTGTTCCTGCACAGGGCTACACCCCCCTTTGGCATTGTTTCAGGCCTGAATCACATGGGGGAAGCAAGGCAGTCAAGAGATTAGGAGACTTTTTACAGATAGAATGAGGACTCAGGCTATGATAAAGGCAAGGGGTGAGGGTCTTTTGTCCTTCCTTCATAATCCCTAAGTCCTTCCCTGATGGCCCCTTTGTGAGTGTGCCTGTCTTAGGTTGTTCCTTCCTTGAGGAATCTTATCCATCATTGACTATCTAGCCATCCTCCAGCAGCCAAGCAGGGTGAAGTAAAGGGGGCAGAGGCAGTGCACCTGCCAAGAGGATAAGTTTTGTCTCCTTAGTGGCTTTTGGTCCCAAGGTCCCCTAGCCGTGGGTCCTTTTCGCCTGTCAGCGAGGTTACAGCTCCTGAAACCAGGCAGGACAGTTCCCAACAGGGGGGGTGAGTTTGTTGTTAATTGATTTTATAGAGAGAGAGGGGAAGGAGGACAGAGAGAGAGAGAGAGACAGACAGAAACACTGCTCTGTTGTTCCACTTATATGTGTGTTCACTGGTTGATTCTTATATGTATCCTGAGCAGAAATCAAACCCACAACCTTGGTATATCAGGAGGATGTGTTAACCAACAGAGCCACCCAGCCAGGGCTCAGATTTTTCTAGATCAGCGACTTTTACCTTTTTTCATGTCTTGACACACATAAACTAATTACTAAAATCCTACAGCATACCAAAAAATATAATTTTTCCCAATTTGACAAAAAAAGAAAGGATATAATTTTGATTCATTCACACTGGATAGCTATTGTTGTGTTGGCTGTTGTCATTTTTTTATTTTGACAATCTAAGGGAAAAGAGGTCAGTTATTGCATTTTTTAAAAATTCTTGTGGCACACTGCAAAAATCACTGCTAGATAGTTAAGCGGATGGGGACAGAAGTTTCTCCTGAGCCCACAGGGTGTCAGTTACTTTAGCTCAGAATTTGCGTATAATGGAGGCACATCTTGGAGTGGCTGGTTCTGAACCCTCACACACATACGGCTCCATGTGGCTAAGTCTGATGCAAGGTATATAGCGAGACCATCATAGAGTGGTTTGGGGCTGCTATTGCTAATGGGAACCATGGGAAATTTCTGGTAATACTGGATCCTGTTCGAATTTGCTAAGTATGCTCTTAGAGGTGTATGCTCTCTACCAAGTTTTGTGGTTAAGTCCTAAAATTAAGGGAAATAGATGTGCTATCCTGATATCTGGTGAAACCAGGATACCTTCAATCGGCCCTACTGCAAGTTTCTCTCCACACTCTGCTCTTACAGATACAATCTTGTAGCCTCACAACTCTTGTTAACAGGGGAGCAGGCGCAGTTCCTGCTGATACCTTTGTAGTGGGTTTTAGTTCCCTACCAACCTGCAGAAATACTTAAACAAGTTCGTCACATCCTCCTGCAGGAATTGGGACATCTTACCCTCTCAGTCTCACAAAGACGGCCTCTGGTTGTTCAGTCTTTTCTGGAGTGCAGCCTTCATGTGGCCTTGTGTGTTGTATGGTGTCCTTCTTTCCCAGGCTGCAAGTATGTGAGGTTACTAGAGATGTTGATTGCATTTGTCCAGCATCAGGTGTTGTGTGACCACACCTAGTGTGGGAATCACACCCTTACCAGTGTGAGGAGCTAATTGAAATACAAATGTAGGGAGTGAGCATTGATTGTAGTGGCATGGGCATGTAGCTATGGGATCTGGAGATATGAGGGGTATGCATTATAAAGAGTGATTTGTGGTTGCACAGGTAGCATGTCTGGTTGTCTAGGGTACTGCATTAAGAATAACATGGTAGTGGCCATACCAGGGGAATTGCCTGTGGATGGGGTACATCCTTTTGTGCTAGTGCCACAGCTTAGATACATAACTTGTCAATCTGCTTTTTGCTGCTGATGGCTTTACCCAGTTATCAATGGGCCCATGAAGAGACAGCAGCACCAGTAATACCATGGCCTGGTTTCTTTGCATTAGATTGCTTAGCAGAAGGAGTACAGTAGATGTTGAGGTGGGAGGGATATATTTGGCTTCTCAGCAGAGAGGCTATTTGTGGTCTCATCTTTTGCCATGATAGCAGGGCCATGTGACCTTTGAAGATGTGTTCATGTGCTTCTCCTGGGAGGAATGGAGGCTACTTGATGAGACTCAGAGACGCCTATACTATGATGTGATGCTGGAGAACTTGGTACTTATATCCTCACTGGGTAAGATTCTCAGACTTTTTCTCATTACCTTAGCTACTCTTTGCCCTTTCCTTTGACCCAGAGACAAGTCTGTTTTTCTCACATAGGACCATGGACACTACTTTTTCCCCATTCCCCTGGATAGGTACTGTGATTAGTGGGGCTGAGGTTTATGCATCGCCCTTTCTTGAGCAGCTGCTCAAGACACCTCCCCTACAGTCTTATATGGAGGGTGTCAGGGGCAGAGGTTTTACAGTCACCCTAATGTATCCCACTTTGCTTGCCCTCACCCTGGCCAAGCACCTGAGTACCCAGGTTCTAGGTTCTGCTCCCTTCCTCTAGCTAACATTTCCTCAGGCCTGTCCGTGCCAGAAAATGCCATCGCTGATGTGGTCACCACTTCCGTGGGTCAAGGGCTGTTCTTGTAAGACTCTCCTTTCAAATTCTGTGTATTATTATTATTTTTTAAAGATTTTATTTATTTATTTTTAGAGAGGGAAGGGAGAGGGAGAGAGAGAGAGAGAAACATCAATGTGCGGCCGCTGGGGGACACGGCCCGCAACCCAGGCATGCGCCCCGACTGGGAACCGAACCCGCGATGCCTGGTTCGCAGCCCGCGCTCAATCCACCGAGCCACGCCAGCCAGGGCCAAATTCTGTGTATTATTTAATTTTCTTTCCCATGGGCTATCATGTGCTGGCTTGTTCTTGGCTAGTGCTGTTTGTCTTTTCCTAACTATTGCATTATCCAGGTCTCATATCCTTGGTCATCTAGGGAGTGTGTTGGAGAGTCCTCAGTTATTCCCTGGCTGAATATGAGTTCAGTCTCAGCAAGATGGGTTCACAGGAAGCCTGGCCCTGAGGAGTGGTACCTGGGGGAGGGCATAATGTAAGTGCTGGGTTCAAATCATACCAGACACCTGTTCTGTTGGACTAGTGTTTTAGTGCCAGGGCCTGTGGCCACACACTATTTCGGCATTTTCCTTGCCATTCTTGACACTTGCTGACCCATCAATGCTATATATATATATATATATATATATATATATATATATATATATATATATATACACACACACACACACATACATACACATATACATACCTTGTGACTTCTACACCTACATCCAGACCATAGCTAATCCTTACCTTTCTGGACCCTATGTCTCACCCATTTTTCTCACTGCTTCTTCTGCAGCTGTCTTCAATATTGGCTTACATGATTTGTTTTATGAAGAGTGTACTCATTCTTTAACAGTGTCTGATCAACAGCAGCTCTGTTACAATTCTCTTTGGAGAACCTGGACACAACCTTTTCTATAGCACTCATGTCTCCAGCAAACAAGGCCCTGTTGAAGGTTGTTTGCCTTGGAACAAACTGTATGTCCTTTGTCACATGAGGCCTCCTCTGTCCTGTGATCTGTATAGACCAGTACTTCTAAACAGCCCCATCATCAACCTGAAACCAACTCTTATTCCTGCAGGTAATCCCATGGACTTGTTCCTGAGTTTGTTAGACACACACGTGCATAATAGCTGCTCCCTCCAACAAAAGTCAGCGTGCATTTCATCAGCATTTCTTGCTTTCAGGTGGTTGCCCTGAAGTGGAGTATCTGGAGGTTCCTTTTGAGCACAGTGTTTCTGTACAGAGTGTCTAATCTAATCAGGACTCCCAATATTCATCTGTCTCCCAAGAAGGCCCAACCCTGTGAAAAGTTTGGCTTGATCTCAAGTGACATTTTGCATTTGACTGAGCACCAGGGAACTCAGGACAAGCAGAAACTGTACAGGTGTGATGCGTATGGGAGAAAATTACACATACCGTTATCAGAAGCAGCACATTGGAGAGAAACCTTTCAGAAGCCATGTGAATAGAGCTTTGTTTGTGAAGAGCTGCAAACTGAATGTGTGAGGGAAGACACTTATCTTCAGGAAGACTGGGAAGGACTTCATGGCCAGCTCTGAATTTCTTCAGCAACAGATCTTTTACACCAAGGAGAAGTCAAACAATGGAGCCAAGTGTGTGGCAGTTTTTCAGAAGGGAAAGGCTCAATTCTCAACTCTCAACAACTGGGAAGAACACATGAAATCCTTCAGCCACAAACACATGCTTGTTCAGCACCAGAGTCCTCACTAGAGAAAGTTGTTTTATATCCCATGGATGTCAGAAATTGTTTAGCAAAAGTGGTAGCCTCATTAGACGTCAGAATTTTCACACGGGAGAAAGAGCTTTCGAGCCTGGGAAATGTGGAACATTATTTAACAAGTCCCATGACATTGAACCCTGGAGAGGAAAAAACAGAGAAAGTCCTTATGAATGTACAGAGTGTGGGAAATCATTTACCAGAAACTCCCACCTTGTTGCACATAGGAGAGTCCACACTGGAGAAAGACCTTATGAGTGTGGTGAATGTTCAAAATCTTTTAGGTACAAGTCCAACCTCACTGTACACCAAAGAATTCACACCAGAGTAAGGCCTTGTGGATGTAGTGAATATGGGAAATCCTTTAACCAAAAATCTAGCCTCATTTTCCATCAAAGAGTTCACACTGAAGAAAGGCCTCATCAGTATAATGAATGTGGAAAATCCTTCAAACAAAACTCAAGTATCAGTTTCCATCAGAAAGTTCATACTGGACAAAGGCCTATTGAGTGCAGTGAATGTAGCAAATCTTTGAACTGCAAATCTAACCTAATTAAACACCTCAGGGTTCACACTGGAGAAAAACCTTATGAATGTGGGAAATGTGGAAAATCCTTTAGCCAAAGTTCAAGTCTCATTCAACACCAGAGAGTTCACACTGGAAAAAGGCCTTATGAGTGCAGTGAATGTGGAAAACCATTTTGCCAGATCTCTGCCTTCCATTATCATCAGAGTTCACACTGAAGAAAGACCGTTTAAGTGCACTCTCAACTTAAGCACACAGTGCCATTGCCAGATTTGTCACTGCCAGTTCTGTGCAAAAGCCTTTTCACCTCTGCCACTTGGCTGGTGCCCTCACCCACCTCAGTATATCCAGGGAAGGAAACCTTAGTTAGCATTCTCCCACACACTGGAGTGAGTTTTCAGAAGCCTGAGCACTCATCTCTTCCTGATAAGTTGGGCCATGGAACTGGCTTATTTTGGGGTCAGACACTCTGCTGGTGACTTGAAAAGACTGATGACCTTTTACTGGAGTATCTTTTACTGGAGTCTCATGTGGCTATTATGGTGGAATTTTTAATTTTCTTTTCGTGAATCTGAGAACAGCCTACCTGCTAGTGTGCTGGTTTGTGTGACAATGAAGGAAGGCTTTATTGTTCAAACTCATTCAAGTTTGGAATTCTATTTACTCTGTGGTGGTCGGAAAACAAGTGAGTTCTCCCCTGGCTAGTGTGGTTTAGTGGATTGAGTGCCGGCCTGTAAACTAAAGGATCACCAGTTTGATTACCAGTCAGGGCACATGCCTCAGTTGTGGGCCAGGTCCCCAGTAGGGGTTGTGCAAGAGGCAACCACCACACATTGATATTTCTCTCCCTCTTGTTCTCCTTCCCTCCCCTCTCTCTAAAAATAAGTAAGTAAAATCTCTTTTTAAAAAAGAAAGAAAACAGAAGTTTATGCACTAAGTAAGAAATAAACCTGTCAAAGAATGATTCCACTGCCTCCTTATTCTGCTGAATCCATATGTAAAATTATTCAAATATTACCGATTTAGTTTCAGTCCTGGGTATTCATGGGAGTATGTTTCTAGGTTCTGACCTAAGACAGATCTTGCTGTGAGGTCAGGTGGCCCACAGCCCCTGAGCTCTGCTACCTTTTGATGCACTGTAGCCTACTGAAAGAAACCACCCTAGGAACCTTGCTCTCAGCCAGTGGCTGAGCATGGTTTGGTACCAGAGGTGGATGACTAGTTATAGTTGGTATTTCCAAAACATGTATGTATTGGGTTGTCTCTGTTTAGCTATATAAGAGGATTTTCTTTTCTGCTTTTACAATTTCTTTTTAAGATTTTATTTTCAAAGAGAGGTGAGGGGAGGAAGAATGAAACATCAATTAGTTGTCTCTCGCAGGCACCCAATTGGGGACCTGGCCCACAATCCAGGCATGTGCCCTGACTGGAAATGGAAGTGGTGACCCTTTGGTTTACAGGGACCACACCAGTCAGGGCTGCCTTTGCAATTTCTTAACACAATGCCCGTGATGTGCATTAAATTCTGGTTTAATGCTTATTCAATAACTAAAGTTTTCTATCATGTTTAATGAAATGGGTCAGACATGAAAACAAATGCATGATTTCAGTTATATGTGGAATTTAAAGGACAATCAGGCAAAATATAAACAGCTATAGAGAGAAGAAACTGATGGTTACCAGATGGGAGGGGTGTTTAGGGTAGCTGGGTGGAAAAAATGAAGGGATTAAGAAGTACCAGTTGCTAGTTTTGAAATAGACAACAGAATGTTATATACAGCATAGGGAATATGGTCAATAATAATGTAATAACTGTGTATGGTGCCACATGGGTATTGGAAATATCAGGGTTATCACTTTGGAAGTTATCTAAATGTCTAGTCACTATGCTATACACCTTAAACTAATATAAAATATTGAATGTCAACTGTAATTGAAAAAAATTTAAAAGTGTTTTCTGTCATTACTACCTTTGATGAGAGGGTTTCTGGGTTCCAAGATTTTATTTACCCAGCATTCACCATCAAACACTGCCAGAAACAAACCTCAATCACCCATCTTGTCACAGGTGGGCACAGGTAACTGTTAGGTTGGGTGGGGTAAGACAAGTTTCAATTAAAGTGTTTGGACTACAAACCAAGATGGCGGCTAAACTCTGACCCAGAAGAGGTGTTGACATCAGACGAGGAACCACCAATGATATGTGGCTTCTTTGTTCACCAAGAGCCAATCCTTGGCTCCGGCGGGAAGTCAAACCATATAAAACCCCATCCCTCTGGCTTCTCCAGTGCAACTTTCTTAGCTCTCTCCCTCAGTGAGAGCAGAGAAGGTTTCACCCGGGAGCACAAACCCCAAAATAAAGCTCTCCTACCTATTTTTTGTGGCTAATTGGCACTCATTCCTCAGCGGGGTCTAAGAAAACCTTACAGTAACCAGGTTCTTAGTGATCGGGACAAAGAATTGAACCAAACACCCAGAGCTCACAGAAGAAAACATGGGAGCAGGCCACCTCCAAGCAGAGATTGACCTCACGGGCTGGAGGGACTCTATTCTTATAGGGCAGATCCTTCCTGGCTAGTTTTGGTGGGCTTTTACTGCGCATGTACAAGTAGTATTACTTTAAAGCTACTGCACATGTGGTCTCCCCTGATTTTCCCTGATTGGCCACCAGGGAAGAGGGTCCCACAATACTACTGAGGCAGGAGACAGTCAGGAAGGGAACTCCAGGAGCCCCGCAGGGCTTGGATGAAGAAAACATCCATACATGACAAAGACCCCCTAAGACTGGTTGTTTCTGTTTTCTGGGATAACTTTGAATCATGGAATGCGCCTGCGCACTACCCCTGATTCATTTAATAGCATTATAATAAAATAACATTGTGGGACTCCCTTCTCCAATAGCCAATCAAGAAAATCTTGGGAAACCACACATGCGCAGTAGCTTTGAAATGTAACTCTTTGTACCTGCGTAATAGAAGCCCGCCAAAGACTAGCCGGGAAGCTTCCGCCCTATAAGAAGAAAATCCGCCCAGCCCACGTGGTCAATCTCTGCACAGAGTTGACCCGCTCCCAAGTTCTGTGGAGTGTACTATCGCTTAATAAATCTTACCTCTTTCTTTATACTATAAACTCCGTGTGTTCGGCTCAATTCTTTGTCCTGATCACTAAAAACCTGGTTACGTGCGCCACCTGTGACACTACCAGATTGATCCCTGTTTCTCCTGGGGTCCCCCTGTACTAGGTTCACCTTTCCCTTCACCAGAGAATTATAGCTTTCCATGTTAGAGATTGGTGAAAAGGAAAGTAATTATTTATTCAAGTTATACGGACTTATGAGTAATGACTTAATGTCTTCATTAAAGTCTCAAAGTCCCTTAAAACACCCACAAACACACAGTCCTTCCTTCCCCTCTTTGCCCAGTTTGGGGTACCGTATCTCAGGGAAAGAAATGGAATGGGCGCAGGCAGATCCCGGTTTTTCCTAGTAATTCGTTCTCAGCTGGTAGGCCTTCCTTGGTTCCCAGCACCATCAGCTGTGTTGCCAGGATCGCCAGCTAAAGCCGAATGGGTGATTCTCCTCATGGCTGCCAGGGTGGGGGGTTCCCCCACTCTGCCAGAGCACCTGGTTCTCCTTACTGACACAGCCGCATGGTCCTCCCTACATGGCTGCAGCCACGTGGTTCTCTGCACAATGGCTGTGGGAGTCTCTACTCTGCCAGAAGCGTATGGCTCTCTCCCCAATGGCTGCTGTGTCTGGGTTTAAATCCCAGCGCCAATCTTCCTCTGCAGCCCCATTTCCGACTCCTCCCACACTCAGCCACACTTGCCCTTAATCTGCTGTCCTTTCAGCTTTTCTGGTCGCCATCGTGGGTCTGGGCAGGTGTGGCCCCAAGTCGTGGAGCCAATCATCTCCAAGCTCCCACGCAGACGCTATAACTTCAGGGACCTGCCCCCCAGTTACGTATTGGTGGGGAAGTTATTTCCATTCCCTGGCTCAAAAGCATGGCCACAGCTATTTAACATATCTATGTAACCAGTCAAAGGCTATAGATGTGGGAAACAGCTCTTAACGGGCCTGCTCCATTTGTCCCTTCCCCCAACCCACACCTGGGGCAGTGAGGACATCCTAATATTTTCTGAACACCTTGAGTTCTGGACCCCATTACAAATCCTTCTTTTGGGGGCCCCCCTGGCTGCACCTTCCTACAATCTCATCAATATCTAGTATACAGGATTATGGGGAAGGGTGATCAGTTCAATAGTTGCAGAGACTTAATAAGCCACTCTAGCATGTGCCAAATTCTAATGAAAAAAAAAAAAAAAGACTCTGCAAATTCAACAAACAATAAGGAAAAAATGATAAAAACAGAACTTTAGCCCTGGCCTGTGTGGCTCAGTGGAGTGAGTGCCTTTCTAAGAACCAAAGGGTCCCTGTTTGATTCCCAGTTAGGGCACATGCCTGGGTTGCTGGACGGGGGTGCGTGGTAGAGGTGGGGAAGGTGCTGGTGGTGGTTGGGGTGGGGGAGGTGGGGAAGTTGCTGGTGGTGGTTGGGGTGGGGGGGGAGGGTTGCGTGGGAGGCAACCACACGTTGATGTTTCTTTTTCTCCTGTCCCTTCCCCTCTCTAAAAAGAAGTATTTTTTAAAAAATAGAAAACCCCAACATTAACATGAACAAAGAGGTGGCTTAGCATTCAGTCTTGTAGAGAATTTTCAACAATAGTACAACAGTAGTACAATTTCTTTTTAAGGAAATAACAAGGCAAAGGAAAAGTACCTAGAGCTTTTTTACATTTTTTCAATTACAGTTGAAATTCATTATATTAGTTTCAAGTGTGCAGTGTAATGCCTGAACATTCATATAACTTACAAAGTTACTACCCCGTAACTCTAGCACCCACCAGACACCATCATACTTATTAGAATACTATTGACTGTATTTTCCAAACTGTACTTTACATCCCCATGAGAACTCTGAGTATGTAGGGGCGGCAAATTGCAAAACGCAGTATTTAGAAACCACGTGTACCTTCAAGTTTGTTCAGAATGGAGAACACCACACCAGGCAGCCTGTAGTGCATAGGGAACTACATTACCCGGAAGAATCCGCGTAGAGAGGACGCATTAGCAGCCAATGAAGGGCTAGGCGAGGCATTTCTGGGGGCGTGCTTAAGGCGTCCAGGCGGGACTTCCGGCCTGTTCAGGCAGGCGGATATTCCCGCGCCTCTGACTCTGTTGGCACCTGAACGCTGGGTCGACCCTGAGGTGACAGCACCAAGAACGCGTGGGTTGCGGTTCCCTCAGCATAGACACGGGTCTGAGTCTCGGTGACACCGTCCAGGTGACCCTCGTCGGGGCCTGGACGAGGATCGCGGTACCCGGGGCAGCCTCCTCCTTCGTCGCTCCCACCCCGCTAGCCCTCACAGAGTCCGATGGCGGCGGCCGCGCTTCGTTGCCCGGCTGAAGTGAGTCCGGGGCCCCGGGCCTTCGCCCCTCACCCCACCAAGCCCTGCATCCCGGGTGCGGGACGTCGGTCACGTCCTGCAGCCCAGGCCCCGGCGGTATGGACCGTGAGGCGCTCCTGGGTGACACACGGTGTGACGGGGGTAGGAGTGGGTGACGGGCTGAGGGGCTGCTAGGTAAAGACGCGCAGGGGGTGCTGAGCGGGGAGAATCCAGGACGCTGGGATCCTCCTGCCTTCAGGTAGCAGGGAGTGCGAGGCGGAGTGACAACTCGAGTAGCAGGCTGGCCTTGTTCTTTATTGTGAGGACTCGAAGCCAGGGGTGGGGTGTATCAAACGTCCCCAAAGGCCGCTCAAAGGAAGAAGAGACCGTATAGGGTGATGCGGACATTGAGGCACTGGGAGGTTGAATCCCTGTTTCAAGATCTCAGTGCCGGTTAAGAGGACACTGGGCGCTGAGGTATGGAGGTGAGACAGCCAGCGCGAGGTCATCGGGCTTCAGGATCAGGAAGGGGGACCCAGGAAGGGATCTCTGTGAACTCTACCATGGACAGATTTCTCCGAGGCCTCCCTCTGGTACAGGTTCTCGAGCCTGCAGAAGTGCTTTTGGAAGCACAGGAAGTAGAGGGTGTTCCAGACCCTCAGTGACCTTGACCTCTACCTACCCACATTTTCCTCTGGATGTTTTTTTCTTAAGAGTCTTTTCTTTAAAATTATTTAAAATTATAGTTTAGATAAAATATTTTGTTAGTTTCAGGCGTGTACAACATAATGATTCAACATATATCTATTTACCTGGAGTCTTTTGTTTTAATCCTCACCCACGGATATGTTTACTGATTTTACAGAGAACATGAATTGGTGCTTCTCAGATGTGCCCTGGCCAGGGATCAAACCCACAATCTAGCTGTGTGCCTGACTGCAGATTGAAACCACAACCTTTTGGTGTATTGTACCATGCTACAACCAACTGAGTCACCCAGCCAGAGCCCTGCTTAGAGTCTTAAGTGCCTTTCCTCCTGTACTTTGGTCTGGAAATCTTGGAGAAACCCCAGTCCTGGAGTTGTAAGTCCTTATCAGGCTTTATACAGACGTGTTCCTGTAGGTGGCAACCAGTGTAAAAAGTGTGGAGGTTTATATTGTATCGGGAACTAGTACCAGGATGTGCAGATGCTTACAGGTGTAACTTACCTGGGAGTGCTCCGGAAACCACAGCTCTGTCTTATGTTTTTTTTAATGTGGGAACAAACAGCAGGGGTGTAGGACTTGGGACTGGAATGGCTGCATGAGAGTTGGATATGTATTCTGGAAGTAACTGGAGTTTTGGATTAGAGAGAGGAGGTGGTCTTTAAAGGTATTACCAGCCTCCATCAGGCTGTACAGTGGCAGCAAACTGGGGGTGAGGCAGGAGAAAATAAGGTCAGGCTGGAGGCTGCTACTGATTCCAGCTGAAGATTAATGGACTAGAATGGTAGCTTAGCTCTCGATGCATATTTGAAAAAGGGTCAACTAGATTTTTCCAACGTAGAGGGAGAGGTGGTGAAACATAGGATTCAGTGATGACCGCTGTGTTCTGGACTTGTAGAAATAGATGCTCCATTATCCAAGTTGGGGAAGATTATAATAGGAGAGGAATTCACTGAAGGTATCAAGAACTTTGCTTTGGCTGTGTTGAGAGGCTGAGGTGTTTCTGAGACCAAGTACAGACATGGCTTGGGCAGCTGGACACACTGGTCTGGAAATCTGGGGAGGGTTCTTAGTGAAAACATCCAAAATATGGATACTTTGTGGACTCAGGTGAGTAAGCTGTGTTCACACTTAAAAGGGATAATCTTCAGGTTATGAAGTCAAAGCTATTAGAGGGGCAGGTTGAGGAGGGTAGGGTCTGTGAACTAGGTCTCTTGCTTGAGTACTGGGTGGTGGTTTTCAGGTGAGGCAGTGAAGTGGTCATGAAGGGAGGACATGTTGAAGATTGTATAGTCTGGATAGGCCTTTCAAGGGAATAATGGACATGAGATGGACGCAGAGGCCTGGGAGTACTTTAATCAAGATGACATTTAGGCCAGAGCTAGTGTTTTTTCTCCATGTTCTTCAC
The DNA here is from genome assembly GCA_004024845.1 of Tonatia bakeri. Taxonomy (NCBI): domain Eukaryota; kingdom Metazoa; phylum Chordata; class Mammalia; order Chiroptera; family Phyllostomidae; genus Tonatia; species Tonatia bakeri. The sequence continues at coordinate 106,780 of PVIA01003605.1, read as the reverse complement.
CCAGCAAAATTTTGTGGCAATTTTGATGAGGCAAAGTGTTTCATTCATCCTGAAGGATCAAGCCAGGGACACATAGGGTCATCTGTGACAGTCACTAGGCATGAAGTGGCCTTATAATGAGGTTAGGTGAGCAGAGGAAGTTTTTACTACTAATGGACAGCAAGTACAGCACACAAGTGGAAGAGGATCGTGGGTGTGTGTATGAGATCCACACATGATTCTCTGTGGCTGAGTCTGAGGCAAGGAACCGAGCCAGCCAGTAAAGCCTTTGTGGAAGCATTTGGAGTTGCTACCACTCATGGGAGCAATGGGAGGTCTGTAGTGGTATTGGATCCTGTTTGAATTTGCTGATCTTACTCTGGATGTTGTCTTTTAAGTTGTAGTGTAAGACCTAACACGAAGTCCCAGTGTTACATGTTGCCTTGACATCTAGTGAAACCTGGAGGGCCTCAAATGGCCTGCATGCAAGTTCCCTTCCCCACTCTAGCCAAGCAATTCTTTTTAGTGAAGATACCAGACCCAGTTCCTCCTTTTCCCTTTGTATTAGGTTTTAGTTCTCTACCAGCTCATGGAGTTATTCATACCAACCAGTGGCATCATCCTGCTGGAACCCAGGGGCACCTCACCATCCCATTACTACAAAGTTTGTATTCTACATCCCTGGTTGTTCACTGTTTTCCATAGGACAACCCCATGACCCTGGCCAGTGTGGCAAAGTTGGTTGGAGTGTCATCCCATAACTGAAAGGTTGAGGGTTCAATTCCCAGTAAGGGCACATACTTAGGTTGCAATGTTCCATACCCCATCCCAGTGCACATACGATCCTCAGATGGCTGCTATGGGAAGCAAAGAATTGGTACATCTCTCTTGCATGGATGTTTATCTCTGTAAAAAACAATGAAAAAATATCCTCAAGTGAGGGTTAAAAACAACAAAAAAAGTTCTAGTACAACCCGTGTGGCGTCTTCCCCTCCCAGGCTGTGAATGTATGTGATCGATTAAACTGCTGACCATCTTATCTCTCCAGTGTCAGGTGTCATATGTTTGGTTTTTCCCATAACCCTAGGGCAGGATCCTATGCTCAGCAGTATGGTGGAGAGGAGAAGTCATTAAATTATAGTAACATGTGGGGAGATTAGGGAAAGGGCTATGATATGGGGCAGTGAGATGGTAGTGGCAGTGGGCCTGTGGCTGTGCTGTCCAGAGGTGTGATAGATGTGCAGCCTAAAGACTTGCATGCTCTTGGAGCAGAAGTATGTTTGATGGCCCCGGGGCCCTTGTATTGACACTTGCATGACCTTAGCCATCTCAGAGGAATTGCCTGGTGGGAGCTGGTGGAATCCTCTATTCCAGGCTTACAGATATCTATTGGTTCACCTGCTTCTTGTTCCTGATGGCTAGACCTAAAGACCAATGAGTTCCAAAAGTGTCCTTGCCACCAGGGTTTGGTTTTTCTGCTGAGTTAAGGAGCTTGGGATGAGAATGGGCATGGGTCAAATAGAAGAGGGAAGGGATTGTAGACCCTTAGGAAGGGGCTGTTTTTTGTTTCATCTGTCTCCGTTATGATAGGGCAGTGTGACCTTTGATGACGTGGCCGTGTACTTCTCCTGGGAGGAATGGGATCTCCTTGATGAGGCTCAGAGACACCTGTACCAGGATGTGATGCTGGAGAACTTGGCACTTATAACCTCCCCGGGTAAGATCCTCACACCCACCCCTGTCTTCTGAGCTAGTCTCTGCCCTTTTGTTTTCCCCAGAGAGGTCTATCTGTCTCACATAGGACCATGAGCACTGTTTTCTTTCACAGTTTCTTGGGTAGGTGCTGTGGTTGATTGGACTGAGGTGTATGTACTGCCCTTTTCTTGAACATTCCCAACATCTGCTTCCCCTAAGTTTAGCATGGAAGGTTCCAGAATCAGTCATCTTGCAGTCACTGCATAGATTCTACCGTGCTTGCTGTTGCCTTAGCCCCAGATTTGTTCAGATTCAAATCAACTCTCTACCCAAGGGCTGACTTCTTTCCTCTTGCTAACATTTTTTGATGCCTACCTGTACTAGGAATTATCATCAGTTACATTGTCACTGCATTTATGATTCATGCAGTGTTCTTGTAAGACCTTCTTCAGAAGTTGTCTTTGTAGTATGTAGTTTTCTCTCCTGTGGCTCTCATGTGCTAAGTTCTTCATTTCCTCTCACTTTTTTTACTTCCCTGAGTACTTGCATCATTTGGTTGCCATGTAGTTGCTCATCTTGGGAGTATGATGGAGAACCCTTGGTGGTTCTCAGGGTGGGTATGAGTCCACCCATAGAAAGATGGGCTCAGAAGGCACTTGATCCTGGGGAGTGGCATCTTGGGAGAGGGCATGATGTCAGGATTGTGTTGAAACCATACCACCACCTATTCTGTTGGACTCTTATCTTGGTTCTCAAGCCAGTGGCTACATTTTATTTCAGCCTTTCCACCTCCATTTTGACACTTCACATACTAATAATTCTTTCACATGTCACTTCTCCTCTTACACCCAGCCTATGGGCTCATCCTTACTTGTCTGACTCCACATCATGCTGCTCCATTGGCAGTGTTCTCCAACATTGCTTTTTGCATATTATATCATGATGTGCACACATACTCCTAGGTAGTCATTGAACACCTGCTGCTCTGGTGCAGTTGGATATTTTTTATTCGTACCTGAGGAGATTTTTTCATTACTTTTAGACAGGGGTTGGGGGGAGAGAAAGAGGAAGAGAGAGAGAAATAGTGATTGGTTGCCTCTCATAGGCTCCCCAGCTGGGGATTGAACCCACAGCCTAAGCATGTTCCCAGGCCGGGATCAAGTCCATGACCATTTGGTGTTCTGGGTGATGCTCCAACCAACTGAGCCACATTGGCCCAGCATGGATATTCTTTACCATGGACACACCCTTCTGCACAGCACTCATGGGTCAGCTATAGATAAGATCCTGCTTAATGTTTTCAAATAAGTAAGTAGTAGCCCTGGCCTTTACCTTGTGATACCTCCTGCTCCATTTGTGCTCTTTATAGCCTAGTACTTTCCTACTCAGTATTCAGGTGTTACCCACCAGCAGATAGGTCCTGCTAAAATTTGTTTATGGAGAAATGAGTTGTAGATCCTGTCTCTTCTCCCTGTGCTCTGTACTTGGTGGTGTCCTCCACTTCATGAGGCTTCCTACAGTGATTTATTGCCCAGCATTGCTAAGTAATCCTCGCCTGAACCCAGGTCCAAGCTCCTGTACACATTGCATAGACTCTCCTGATTGTGTCAAACACTCACTTGTGTCCAGGCTGCCCCTCCTGCCACAGTCAACATGCACTTTACCAGTGTTTCTTTTCTTTTAGGTTGTTGGTATGGGGCAAAGGATGAGGCACCTGAGCAGAGTGTTTCTGTAGAAAGAGTGTCACAGGTCAGGATTCCCAAGGCAGGTCTGTCTTCCCAGAGGGCCCACCCATGTGACAAGTGTACCCCAGTGTTGAAAGACGTTTTGCTCTCAGCTGAACATCAGGGAACGCGTCATGGACAGAAGCTGTGCAGGCTGGGCCTATGTGGGAAACAGCTATATTGCAGTGCAAACCTCCCTCAGCACCAGATGCAAAACATTGGAGAGAAGCCCTTCACAATCAATGTGAACAGAACCTCCACTGGGAATGACTGCAAATTTCATGTGTTTGGGAAGCCCTTTACCTGTGGGGAGATTGGGAAGGACTTCTTGGCCACTTCAGGATTTCTCCAGGTACAAACCACTAATACTGAAGAAAATTCAAACCCTGGAACCAACTCTGTGGCAGCCTTTCCCAAGCGAAAAACTCACTCTCAGGAATGCATGAAAGCTTTGAGGTACAAACACAAAGTTATTCATCACCAGAGAGTTCTCAATAGAGAAAGATGTTACATATGTAGTGAATGTGGGAAATCCTTTAGCCAAAGCTACAGTCTCATTAGACATTGGAGAGTTCACACAGAAGAAAGACCCTATGAGTGCAGGGAATGTGGGAAATCCTTTAGCAAAAGTTGTACTTTCAGTAACCATCAGAGAGTTCACACTGGAGAAAGGCCTTATTTATGTAGGGAATGTGGGAAAACCTTTACCCATAGGTCTAATCTCATGAAACACCAGAGAGTTCACACTGCAGAAAGGCCTTATGAATGCAAGGAATGTGGGAAATTCTTTATCTACAGGTCCATTCTCTTAGAACACCAAAGAGTTCACACTGGAGAAAGGCCTTATGAATGCAGTGAATGTGGAAAGTCATTTAGCCAAAGATCCCACCTCAATAACCATGGGAGAATTCACACTGGAGAAAGGCCATATGAATGCTATGATTGTGGGAAGTCCTTTAGCCATAGCTCTAGCCTCATTAAACACCAGATAGTTCACAGTGGAGAACGGCCATATGAGTGTGGGGAATGTGGAAAATCCTTTTACCAAAATTCTGGCCTTATTCAACACCAGAGAGTTCACACTGGAGTCAGGCCTTATGAATGTGGAGAATGTGGAAAATTATTTAGTAACAAGTCTAACCTCAATAAACATTGGAGAGTTCACACTGGAGAAAGGCCTTATGAGTGCTGTGAATGTGGGAAATCTTTTAGCCAAAGCTCTAGTCTCATTCAACACCAGAAGGTACACACTAGATAATGGCCTTATGAGTGATGTTATGAATTAAATGTTTATGTGCCCCACAATTCATTTGTTGAAATCCTATCCCCTAATGTGATAGTATTAGGATGTGAGGTCTTTGGGAGGTACTTATCATGAAAATTGGTCATTAGGGTAGAACCATCATGAGTTTGGGATTAATGTCCTTATAAGAGTTGAGAGAAAGCTTGCTTCCTCTATCTGCTATGGGAGGACCCTTTGAGGAGATGGTCTGTGAATCAGGGTGCTGGTCCTTACTGGACACTGGACCTGACCACATGGGGACCATAATGTCAGACATCCAGGCTTCATAAGTGTGAGAAGTAAATTTACATTGTTTATAAGCACCCATATTTATTATAATACTTTATAGTAGCCCAAGCTAAGACAGAATATGGGTAATCCTTTAGGCAAAGACACAGTTTCATAAAAATCAGAGAATTCACAGTGAAGCAAGGCCTTTATGGGTTCAGTGAATGTCACAATCCCTTTAGCCAGTCATCTGTCTTCATTCCACACCAGAATTCACACTGCCAACAAGCTTAAAAATAGCAGAGAATGTGATATTTCTTAGCTTAGGATAATTACACCGGAGAAGAACCCCTGTGAGGCAGTTGTTTACCTGGACTGAACTTTGTTCATCTGAATGTCCACAGTGGGGTGATTTTCCACATGTCCCAGCTACTTGGAAAATGTTCAGAAACTACATTGTGCTTTCTAACCTCCCTGGACTCCTGGCTAGATTTTAGTCACTGCCAATTTCTGTGGCAGAAGTAATTTCACCTCTGCCACCTGGCCAGTCCCCACAATGTACATCAGTCACCACCCCCACATGGTTAGGGAAGCTGCTTTGTGTTCTCTCATTGCTTATGGAAGTGATAAGTAAATGGAACCCACAGGGATGCTCATTTCCTCCTAACTTAGGGCATGGATGTGACCCAGTGTTGGCTCAGAGTACCTGATCTGAGTTCTGGTGGTGTCTTGCAAATAAAGACTACATTTCTTAGGAGTATTGTTGGTGTCACATGAGGCTTGTTATAAGTCTTGCAGTTTTGAAGTCACCAAGCCAGGACTTGCGTGCCACATTTTCTTTGGCTTATGCAATAATAAAGATCCTTTGGTTTAATTACTTTTAAATTTGGCATTCTTTTATTTGTGGGGTGATTTCAAAGCAGAATCAAGGTCTGCCATCACAAAGGGGTGAACAGATTTCATTGGATCCCAAGCTTTGTGTTTTAAAGAAGTGAGTATAATTGCAAATGAATGAATGAATAAAGCTGTCCAATTTTCATCTTGCGTTGTGAGATAAAGCCTTTGTTGTGGGCTGAGTTGTGTACTCCAATATTCCTATGTTAAAGTCTTCACCCTCAGCACTTCAAAACGTGACTATGTTTGGACATAGTATTTTGAAAGATACCAGTCAAACCTTGATTCTCCAAAGTCTTCCATCTTGAACAATTTGATTCTTCACCAAGTTCATGGGAAAAAAATTGTCTCAGTTGTCAAACAAAACTTTAATTCTTGTCCCAACAACCCTTTCATGCTGATCATGTATAATCAGTCACATGTTTCTCAGGCAACACATGAAAGAATGCATGAGTTTGAGTATGATTTCGTTGTTCAACAAATTGCTTTCAACCTGCCTTCTGGAATGAATTAAGTTCAAGAACATAGGCTCTACTGTTCTACATTAGCATGAAATCATTAGGGTAGACTCTTATGCAGTGTGAATGATGTCCTTAATAAAAGGGTTGAGGACACACACCCACAGAAGAAAGACCACCTTCTGCAAAACAAGGAGACAAGCCTCAGAGGAAACCAACCCAGTTAGCACCTCAGATTTCTAGACTCCATATGCATGGGAAAATAAATTTCTGTTGTCTAAGCCACCCAGTTGGTAGTACTTTGTTATGCCAGTTCTAGCTGACTAACACAGCCTCCTAGGATACATATCTTGGCTTTGTGGTCTGGATGCCAAGATTTTTTTGTATGTGTGGGGTCAGGTCATTCTAAAGAGGAAGCAACTGTGACAACCTCCAGTGCTTCTGGAAACACCATGGATGTTTTGTTTGTTCACACTTGATTCAATGCCAGGTGAAGCTGAAAAGTCTCCCCAGATCATGCAAAAGAACTGTATCCCATGATATACAGAATTCACTTGTAATACTGCAGGGGCGTGGGGACCATAATTGGTAATCCAGAAGACTGAATTAATAGGGAGTGGAGGAGATTCAGCCACATAGATGGAATGTGCTGCTTCTAAAAGTTCATCCATATATATTCCAGGGATGGCAGGAACTCTCCAGCCTTCACACCCATATATCTTTTGTAACAGATCATTGTCAGGTAAAACAATCTTAAGGTTTTTGGAGTTCTGTTCTCTTCCTGGGCTATGTGTCTCATCAATGCCATTGCTGTGCAGGCAGAAAAGCAAGGATAAAGAGAAGGGAGATCTCACAGTCCAGGGATGTGGCTTTTGTGACCCAGCCCAGCCTGTGTTCCTGTTGACACAAGAAATAGCCTTCATTGCTAACCAGCTGACACCAAGGGCCTGGCTAGGATGAGAGAAGAGCATGTAGAGTCAGTTACTGTCCTGGCTGAGTGGCTCAGTTTGGAGTGTATAGTCCCATACACCAAAAAGCTGCAGGTTGGATCCTTCCTTGGTCAGGGCACTGACAGGAGGTGGCCTATTGATGTTTCTCTCTCACCCTCTTTCTCTCTCTCTCCCCGCTCCCTTTCTCCCTCTCTCATTCCTCCTCTCTCTCTCACTACCCCCTTCATTTCTAAGATCAATAGACATATCCTCAAGTGAGGATTAGAAAATAATTATAGCCTTGGATTGTGTGGCTCAGTTGGTTTGGTGTTGTCCTGCTAACCCAATGGTCACAGGTCTGGTTCATGGTCAGGACACATGCCTGGGTTGCAGGTTTGGTCCCCAGTTGCAAGAGGCAACTGATTAATGTTTCTTTTGCAGTTCAATGTTTCTTACCCTCCGTTTCTCCCTCCCTTTTCCTCTCTCTAGAATCAATAAAAGAAAATCTTTTTTAGTTATAAAAGTAAACAGTTACTATGGAAAATAAGCTTTCCAAAGCTTATTTTCCTGGAAAGAGAGGGAGATTGGGGTTTTTATTTTGAAGAGTTTTAAAAGGATTATAATGGTATAGTTGACATGCATTAAGTACTTAAAACTTATAATTTATATGTTTTCCCCTTCTTAGGAACCTGTGAACACATCATAACTAAGATAATGAACTTCTGTCACTCACATATTTGCCTCCTGTCCTTTTATAATCTCTCTCCGTGCTCTCCTGGGTCCTCCCAGCAATCATTGATTTACTTTCTTTACAGGAAATTTGCATTTTCTAGACTTCTATATGATTGTAGTCATAAAGTATTTATTTATTTTGCCCCCCGAGTTCCTCATGCACAATCGTGTTTTCAGATACATCAGTAGTGCTTATATGAGCAGTTTGTTCTCTGTATTGCGAAGTACTATTTTGTTCTGTGCATATATAACACTATTTTTATCTGTTCATCTGTGCTGGTGCACTTAAGTTATTTCCAGTCTTGGACTATTGTAAAATATTCTGCTCTGAACATTTTTATTGCAGTTTGTTTGGGGAGAGATATTTTATTTCTTTTCTGTTACAACTCAAAGTGCATGTCTAACACACAGGGTAGGTAAGTGCTAAATTTTTTTTTATAAAGCTGTTTTTTTTTAAATATTTTATTTATTTATTTTTAGAGACAGTAAGGGAGGAAGAAAGAGAGAGAGAGAAACATCAATGTGCGGTTGCTGGGGGCCATGGTCTGCAACCCAGGCATGTGCCCTGACTGGGAATCGAACCTGCGATGCTTTGATTCGAAGCCCGCGCTCAGTCCACTGAGCTATGCCAGCCAGGGCGTAAGTGCTAAAATTTTTTTAAAAATTGCAGACTGTGATCTAAAATTATTGTTTCTGTTTACTTCCCCACCAGCAGTATGAGTCCTCATTTCTTCCACATCCCTGCTAGTACTTCATATGGTCAGTCTTTATTTTTTAATTTTTATATGGTCAGTCTTTAATGTTAACCACTTTAGTAAATGTGTAGTGCTCTCTCAGTGTGATTTTAGTTGCTTTCCTAGGATTTGTGATTTTGAGCATTTAAAAAAATTTATTTTTAGACAGAAGGGAAGGGAGGGAGAAAAATAGAGAGAAACATCAATGTGTGGTTGTCTATTGTGCGCCTCCTACTGGGGACCTGGCCTGCAACCCAGGCATATGCCCTGAATGGGAATAGAACTCACATCCTTTGGTTCCCAGGCTGGTGCTCAATCCACTGAGACACATCAGCCAGGGCAACTTTGGGCATTTTCTCATGTGTTAATTCACCACCTGTAAATTCCTCAATTTTAAGAAATTGAAACATAAGCACATCCAAACACAGCCTGCTGGGCTCTCTCAAGTGAAGCATCATCTTAAATTATAGCCAATCCAATACTTTTCTTTTTTTATGGTATTTTTTTCCATTACCATTTATTCCCCATCCCCTCTCCCACCTTCACTTCCCCCATAATTTTCTTGCTTTGCTGCCCCTTCTTCTCTGTAAAATTCTTTTTTTCTAGTTCAATTTGGTGCCACCTGATTAAAATTTATGTTTGCCCAAAGTCTTCACATTTCTAATGTACCTTGAACCCCTGTCCCTGCTAAATACTGCCAGAGCCCATCCTTTTTGATGGTGCTCTTAGGAAGGAGGCCTTTGCAACTGCTCATCCCCTCTTCTCAGCAAAATCACCTTTTGTCCTTGATTCCATGGCACCTGCCCCATTCGAATATACTGTGTATTTAGTATTCTTTCATATTTCCTTTGGTATCATAGAACTAGAAGAAGGTAGGGCTATTTGTTTGTCTTGTGGCTGAATTTCTCCCTTGCACCTGCAGAAAGTCCTAGTAAACCTAGTATGTGCCCAATGAACATTTGTTAGAGCAGTGAATAAACATGACATTTCCCTTTCCTTTCCCTTTCCTTGATATTTTAAATGTTCTTTTAACCCTTTCCAAATTAGTATTGCTCAATGTTTTCAGGACTGAAAAAGAGTCCCGTTGTGGAAACAGAATGCAGTGATCAAGGTTCTAGCACAGTCACATAATCAGCTTGATCTTATGTTTTCTGAGACTTTAGAAAGGCTTGTTGGAACGATAACGTCATGGAGTGTGAAATGACCACCCTTCGCTCGTTTTACTAAGGAGCAGATCCCCACCCCGCTGCCCATGGTGGGCGTCGTTGCTAACTTCCTTTTGGTGCCACTTGGCAAATGCTCTGGTCCTTAGATTGATGTTCCTCAGAGAGAACACTGTTCCCGCGGCCCCCTGGAGCTCCCGGAACTACATTACCCTGAAAATACGCACCGAAATGAGTCAAAGACAGATCAAGAGAAGGTATTTCCTTGAGAATGTATTGCGTCGGGGCGGGACTTCCGGCGTTCTTTTCGTGGCGGGATTTTTGTCTTCTCTCGGGCCGCTCACGTACCGGTTAGAGGCTACGAAGCGCAGGGTCGAGGTCGAGATGTCTGCACCGAGTGGGCGCGAAAGTCATGGTTACCGCTGCGCAGACACGTGTGCATGACCTGCACCGAGACCTGGACAAGAACGATGGTGCCCGGTGCCACAGCACCCCCCCCCCCCCTGCCCCCGCCATCCTCGGCTCCCGGCTCCGGCCTGGCTCCGCCCACAGAGTCTACCAGCGGGCCTCAGAGGTCCCCCCACTCACCCCACCGAGCGCTGCAGCCCGGAGCAGGCAACCTGCCACGTCCTGCAGCCAAGGCCCTGGCTTCCCGAACGTGAGGCGCTCGTGGGTGACACAGGGTCTGATGGGGGTTGCAGAGCGTGTTGGTCTGAGGACCGTGTGTGAAGATGTTCAGATGTTCAGATGTTAATGGGTCGCTGACTCGACAGCAGGTCTTTATTATTTTCTTTAGGAGCATAGAAGGAGCGGGCCCAGAGTCAAGTTCCAGAGATGGGCAATCTGTCTTGGAGGTAATGAAAGGTTTGAATTGGAGGAGGATGGTGGCCTTTTCGAGGTGCTAGCAGAGAAAAAAACAAACGGTGGGGGAAGGGGAAGGGAAGAGGAGCACAGGAAGCAATTACCACTCTCGCCTGCTCCCGGGTTCATGGACCACAGAGGCAGCCTTGGAGGTGGGAAAAGTGATTAATATGGTTCACAGGAGGGGAATGCGGGTTGTGCCAATGCTGTTGGTAGGTCAACAAGAGGAGGGTCACCCTGGCTGGTGTAGCTCAGTGGGTTGAGCACGGACCTGCAAACCAAAGGGTCGTGTTTCCATTCCCAGTCTAGGGCCTATACTTGGGTTGTGGGTCAGATCCCCAATAGGGGGCATGTAAGAGGCAACCACACATTGATATTTCTCTCACTCTCTCCCTCCCTGCTCTCTAAAAGTAAATAAAATCTTTAAAATAAATTTTAAAACAAAGAAAGAGGAGGGTGCATACTGAGAAGTAGTGGTTGTTTAATTTTCTTTTATTAATTGATTTTAGAAAGAGAAAAACATCGATTTGTTGTTTCACTTATTGATTATGCATTCATCAGTTAATTATTGTATGTGCCCTGACCAGAAACTGAACCCACAACTTTGACGTATCAAGATGACACTCTAACCAACTGAAGTATTTATGTGCAGAACGAGAAGAAGGAGTCGAGGAAGCGAAAGGTCATTCAAAGTTGCAACCTTTATTCAAACCTGCGCAGGGGTGAACTCTCTAGGGAGTTGCGCCTGGCGCTTACAGCCTAGGGTTTTTATGCATTAGCAAGCAAGCAAGCTCTTATCCAGAAGCAGATCTTGCAGTTAGCGATTGGCCAATTCATGCATCGCGGCTACCTGCCATTGGTTTCTTACTGTCTTGCTACTAGGCAGACTTTCAAATTTTCAAAAAAAACAGAATGTTGCCTTATCATCCTGACTCTAACTTTGGCCTTATCATCCTGACTCTAACTTTGGCCTTATCATCCTGACTCTAACTTTTTCCTGACTCTAACTTTGTTCATTGTTCCTTAAAAACGCATCCTGTTTCTGGCTCCAACTAAGTACTCAGCCAGGACTATAATACAGTATGACTAACTGTAGTCACCATATTATACATTAAATCCTGATAACTTATTCATTGTATAAATGCAAGTGTATACCCTTTGACTAACATGTCCCTATTTCCCCCAGTCCTCAGCTTGTGCCATTCTACTTTTGGTTTCTCAGTTTGACTTTTTGTTTTGTTTTGTTTTTTCTTTTTTAAGGTTCTCCATGTTAGTATCACCATACAGTATTTGTTTTTCTCTGTGTGGGTTATTTCACTTAGCATAATGTCTTGTTGGTTCATCCATGTTGTTACTAGGGGCGGTTTTTCCTGCTTTTTTTTAAATATATATTTTTTAAGATTTTATTTATTTCTTTTTAGAGACAGGGGAAGGAAAGGAGAAAGAGAGGGAGAGAAACTCACGTGGCCCCCACTGGGGACCTGGCCCACAACCCAGGCCTGTGTCCTGACTGGGAATCAAACTGGTGACCCTTTGGTTTGCAGCTGGTGCTCAATCCACTGAGCTACACCAGCCAGGGCTTTTTCTACTTTTTTTATGGTGACACAGTGTTGCATGCATGTATTTGTGTGTGTTGTGTGTATCTCTGTGTGTTCTTACCACATTTACTTTATTTGTTCATGCAGTGACGGACACAGTTTGTTTCCATAAATTGACTATTGTGAATAATGCTGCAATAAATGTGCACATGCTGATGTATCTTGCCAGTACAGATACTGTTTTTTTAGGTTATACACAGTGGGACCTCAAAAAAATGAAATTATATTCTCTAGGGTACGCCCATTGCAGCAGGCTTCCCTTGCCAGGTGAGTGTTCTAGGAACCCATCTGTATTAGCATACCAGCTGTCATTGTTGTGAGAGGCTGCATTGCACTTCATTGAATTATTTCTGAAGACTCTTTCAAGCATTTGTCCATTTCATGACGGGTGTTTTATGAGTGCACCTGCCCACACTGCGCTGAGTATTCAGCAGTTTTTGACCAAAACAAAACCGGTATAACTTCTGCGCCCCACCCTCCTTATTCACCCAGTCTCACCCTGAGTGACTTTTTTTGTTTCCCTGGATGAAAAGCCCTCTAAGAGAAGTGTATTGCCAATGTGAAGAGAGGAAACAAAAATGGCAGAGGCACTAAAAGGCATTCAAAATAAACAAGTTCAAAAACTCTTTGAGCAGTGGGGAAAAAGTCTCAGTAGATGTATTGCATCAAATGGAGAGTACTTTGAAGGTGACTGAAGTTTAAACATGTAAAAATAAATGCACAGTTTTTTATAAATAATTTCTGGTGGTTTTTTAGGGGGGTCCCTGTCATATATCCTGAAATGTAATGGGAGTAATGTATCATGCATTAGTTCTATTTCTTACTTTTTGAGGAACTTCCGTACAAATTTTTCATAATGACTCCAGTAATTTACATTCCCAGCAACAGTGTTCAAGGGTTCTCCACATTAATTTGATGTCACCCCGTTTGTTTATATTTGCTTTTGTTGATTATTCTTTTGATGTCATACTCAAAAAAATCATTGCCAAAAACAAGGAAAGGTGCCTTTTCTCCATGTATCCTTTAAGGAATTTTATGATTTCAGATCTTAAATTATTTTTATTTCTATTTTTTCTCTGTCAACACATTTCTTTTTTTTAACATGTTTTATTCATTATGCTATTACAGTATTTCCCATTTCCCCCCGCTTATTCCCTCCGCCCTGCACACCCACTGCCATCCACATTCCCCCACTTTAGTTCATGGCCATGGGCCATACATGTAAGTTCTTTGGCTTCTACATTTCCTATACTATTCTTAATCTCACCCTGTCTATTTTGTACCGACCATCTATGCTACTTATTCTCTCTACCTTTTCCCCCTCTCTCCCCCTTTTAATCCCTGATTGATAACCCTCCATGTGATCTCCATTTCTGTGTTTCTGTTCCTGTTTTAGTTGTTTGCTTAGTTTGCTTTTTTTGTTTTAGGTGTGCTTGTTAATAACTGAGTTTGCTGTCATTTTACTGTTCATATTTTTATCTTCTTTTTCTTAGATAAATCCCTTTAACATTTCATATAATAAGGGCTTGGTGATGATGAATTCCTTTAACTTGACCTTATCTGAGAAACACTTTATCTGCCCTTCCATTCTAAATGAAAGCTTTGCTGGATAGAGTAATCTTGGATGTAGGTTGTTGCCTTTCATGACTTGGAATATTTCTTTCCAGCTCCTTCTTGCCTTCAAGGTTTCCTTTGAGAAATCAGCTGACAGTCTTATGGGAACTCCTTTGTAGGTAACTCTTCTCTTTTCTCTTGCTGCTTCTAAGATTCTCTCCTTATTTTTAATCTTGGGTAATTTAATGATGATGCGCCTTGGTGTATTCCTCCTTGGGTCCAACCTCTTTGGGATTCTCTGAGCTTCTTGGACTTCCTGAAAGTCTATTTTCTTTGCCAGATTGGGGAAGTTCTCCATTATTTGTTCAAATAAGTTTTCAATTTTTTGCTCTTCTTCCTCTCCTTCTGGTACCCCTATAATTCGGATGTTGGTACGTTTAAAGATGTCCTGGAGGTTCCTAAGCCTCTCCTAATTTTTTAAAATTCTTGTTTCTTCATTCTTTTCTGTTTGGTTGTTTCTTTCTTCCTTCTGGTCTGCTCCATTGATTTGAGTCCCAGTTTCCTTCCCATCACTATTGGTTCCCTGTACATTTTCCTTTATTTCACTTAGCATTGCCTTCATTTTTTCATCTAATTTGCAACCAAATTCAACCAATCCTGTGAGCATCCTGATCACCAGTGTTTTGAACTGTGCATTTGATAGGTTGACTATCTCTTCATTGCTTAGTTGTATTTTTTCTGGAGCTTTGATCTGTTCTTTCATTGGGGCCTTTTTTTTTTTTGTCTTGACACGCCTGTTATGTATGAGGGGCAGAGCCTTAGGTGTTCACCAGGGCGGGGCAACCCACCGCATCACTGCTTTGTGACGCTGTATGTGGGGATGGGTCTGAGATGGAACAGTGGCGCTTGCTCCAATCTCTGCCAGATTTCAGTCACTTCCCTCGCTACCCACGAGCAAACTGGGCCCTTCTGGTGCCGATTCCCGGGTGGGTTGGCTTGTGTGTGTTCTAGGACCCTGTGGGTCTCTCCAGTGAACTCTCCTGTGAGGCTGGGAGTTTCTCTTGCTGGCGCCTCAACCCCCACAGGTGTTTTCAACCAGTGGTTTAAGGCTTTATTTCTCTGAGCTGGGCCCTGGGGTTGTGAGGTCCGCCTTGCTCCCCACGTGTTCTTCCTGGTTTATCTACACGTGAGTGTGGGACCTCCCGCTCCACCAGCTGCTACCTTGCGGGTCCACCAGCTGCTGCCTTGTCGGCCCTGCTCCACAATCCACTGCTTCACTGGGGCCATCAGCTGCCTCCTTGCCAGCCCTGGTCCTCCACGGCCTCTTTGCCACGAGTCCTCTCCATACCTCCTACCCGTTTGGATGGATGTTTCTTCTTTAACTCCTTGGTTGTTGGACTTCCATACGATTCGATTTTCTGTCAGTTCTGATGGTTTTTTGTTTTTAAATTGTTGTTGTCCTTCTTTTGGTTGTGTCTACCTACCTATTTTTCAGAAGAATGCAAGAAAACCTTGAGCTCCATACTCAAGCTTGTTCAGGACCAGGGTGTTCACACTGAACAACAGTGTTAAATGTGCAGTGAATATAGGAAAGCATTCAGGTATAGATCTTTTATTTGTTAAGCACCTGAGAGTCCATACTCGATATGTGTGTGGTGAACGCAGAAAATCCAACTGAGGCATCCAGCCTGTGGCCCACAGGCCACATGCAGCCCAGGATGGCTGTGAATGCTGCCCAACACAAAATAGTAAATATACTTAAAACTATGAGACTTTTTGTGATTATGTGTAACAATGTATTTAATCTGTGGCCCAAGACAATTCCTCTTCTTCCATTGTGTCCCAGAGATGCCAAAAGGTTGGACACCTATATGAGAAGCTCAACTCTCAATGAACATCAAAGAATTCATACTTGGGAAACACTATAAGTGCAGCACATGTGGGAAATCCTTAAACGATAAATCAATTTTTGTTTATTCCCAGAGAAAGTCCAAATTGTGTGTGATGAATGTGTGAAATATTTTAGCTATAGCTCAGTATGCATTCAACTCTGGAGAGTTCAAACTGGACAAAGGCTTTACAGGTATAGTGACTGTGAAATCTTTTACTCTGCCCTCTGTTATCATCAAAGGTCTTAAACAGGAGAGAGGTCCTTTGGATGCATTGAATGTGGGAAAGTTTTTAAGGGTAAGTTCCAATTAAATCAACACCAGAGAGTTCACACAGGAGAAAGACCTTACGACTGTAGTGAATGTGGGAAATTTTTTAAGCATAGATTCTAATTAAATTGACACTGGAGGGTTCATACAGGAGAAAGGCCATATAGGTGTAATGAGTGTGTGAAATCTTTTACCAATAGCTCTGCCTTCCATTATCACAAGAGCATTCACAGTGTAGGTGGGCCTTATGCGTGCTGTGAATGTTCAAAATAATTTACCTTTAACTTCAAACCTCATTCTCATCAGTGAGTTCACACAGGAGAAGGGCCTTATGAGTGTAGTGATGTGAGAAATTCTTTAAGCAAAAGTTTCACCTCTGCAGACATCAAGGATTTCATAATAGAGAATGTCCATAGAATGTAGCAAAAAAAGGGAAATCTTTTAGTTTTAGTTTTGGTGTTTGTTATTCTCAGAGAATCCAAACAAGAGAAAGGCCGTACAAGTGCAGTGAATGTGGGAGATTTTTTAAAAATAATTAATTAATTAATTTTTTTAGGCAAAGGGGAAGGGAGGGGGAGATGGGAACATTGTGTGGTTGCCTCCCATGCTTCCCCTACTGGGCACCTGGTCTGCAATGCAGGCCTGTGCCCTGACTGGGAATGAAACCAGAGACCCTTTGGTTTGCAGGCCGGTGCTCAATCCATTAAGCCACACCAGCCAGGACTAAAAGTGGCAAATTTTTAGTGGTAAAATGAACATTCACTTTATAACAGAGATTTCACAGTAGAAAAGGGCACAGGTGTGTGGAATGTGGAATTTTATTGTTTTGTGTAAGGACACTGATAACTCTGTGGGAGCCATCTCTCTGAACTGATTCTCACATGTGAACATGCACAGTGGTGAGATTCCCCATAAGCTTTAGATTGGGGGAAGGTGTGGATATGTTGCATTTTCTAACCTGCCTAGGGTTCTTGCCAGGTTTATATCCCTACCATTTTCTGTGGCCACAGGCATTTAACTTCTATCACCTGGCAATTCTACATCAGTCATCAGTCATCATCCCAGTGAGCTCAGTGACGTTAACTCCGTTCTGCCATGTACTAGAGCAAATGTGGAGTAACCTGAACTTGGGGGTGGGGTGGGGTCAGATTTTCTTCTCCTTCACTACCTTGGACATGGACCTGGGTTGACATTGGCACAGAGAATATCATGTGAGTTTGGTGGACAGCTTTCAACATAAACTACCATTTCCAGGGTCATGTGGGTCTCATGTGATACTTGTGATGAGTTTTTCTACCTTGCACATCACAAATATGAGAACTGTGTGTTGCACATTGCTTTGACTTGTATAAAAATGAAGGCCTTACTATTTAAGACCTCTTTAATCTTGTGTTCTGTTACTGTGTGGGCTAGTGTATAAACTGATAGTGGGTTATGCAAACATGAAGGGGAGAACAACTTTTTTGTGAATCTCTATCCCTTCACAGGTATAGTATTAAGGCAGAAAAAGCTCATCAGTTTGACCAAACTTGTATTGCTGCCTTTTTGAAATGTTCATCCAGAATGTTTGTGACAGTGACTAACAGGATCAATTTGTACACTAATTTTAGCACCTTCAGGTGTTTTAATTTCATGTGTCTGAAGTTGTGAACAGAAAAAATAATCTAACATTTTTATGGATTCCTGTAACCTCTCAGTGATAAGAGGGCATACTTCACAGGCTGGATAAAAAGAAGAAAAGGGGATTTGTAGTCTGGAGTTGTGGCTTCTGTGACCCAGGAAGCATCCCTGCTGATTTGTGTTCATTTATCCCTATGTTTGCTGCCACTGAAGGAAGACTGACTTCCCCAGAGGACATGAGGACAGAGATGTGGAACCAATACTGGGTTTTCCAAAAAGAGTGGGTCATACTTTTTTTAATTTTAAGTCAATGTTTAAAGTTTTGTTGAGGTATAATTTACATATACAAAACTGCATATATTTTTAAGATTTTGTTTAGAGAGAGGGAAAAGAGGAAGAAGGAGAGGGAGAGAAACATCAATGTGTGGTTGCCTCTCGCACATTTGCTACTGGGGACTTGGCCCACAACCCACGCATGTGCCCTGACTGGGAATCAAACTGGCAACCCTTTGGTTTACAGGCCGGCACTCAATCCCCTGAGCCACACCAGCCAGGGCTGTATATATTTTTAAGTGTACAGTTTGACAAGTTTTGACACAAGTGTGAACCTTCAAAGCCATCATTGTAGCCCTGATAATGTCCCTAACTGTCACATTATATTTACCTCATTTTCAATTATCTTGCCCTTTCCACCTCTCCTGGTGACCATTGATTTACTTTACCTTACCATACCTTCTATACATTTTCTTGAATTTATATGAGTGCAATCATAAACAGTTTATTCTATTGTTTTCTTTCTGATTTTCCATATGTTTCATAATTGACTAACTAAGATTCATCAGTGATATTTTATAATAGCTCATTTTCCCCCTGTGTAGTAGTCTTATTTTTGGATATACCATTTTTAGTTTATCCATTCATCTTTTCTGGGGGTTTAGGTTATTTCTAGATTTTGACTGTCAAAAATAAAGCTGTTACAAACATTTGTCTCAGTTCCTTATATGGGTGTATATTTGTTTTTTGGCAAAAACTTAAGAGTGCAATATCTGAGTCTCAGGGCAGATGAATGTTTAACTTGAAGAAACTGCAAGACTCTGATTTAAAATGATTGTTTCTTTTTGCATTCCCATCTGCAGTATGTGAGACTTCAGTTCCACGCCATCCCTGCCAATACTTGATATGGTCAGTCTTTTCATTTGAGCACTTTTCATATATAATCTATGTGAGTTCTGGCTATTTACCTTTAAAAAAAAAATCTTCACCTGAGAATATTTTTTCATTGTTTTTAGAGAGAGAGGAAGGGACAGGGAGAAAGAAACAGTGATGTGAGAGAGAAGCATCAACCAAATGCCTCCATACACACCCACACTGGGGATTGAAACCACGACCTAGGCTTGTGCCTTGACCATGAGGGTGGTAGTATTGAGGGACATTTTGCTGTGTGCAATCATTGTTTCTAAATACTAGAAGGACATTTTCTCATTTTTTCCTTAAATCTTTTTGTGTCACGCATAATGTCTCACCTACAAAAAAACCATACACATTTAAATTTTTGTCTGTATTAATATAAAGTTGAGGTGTCCAGTAGTGTAAGTTTAGCCTTGGTTTGTAGTGTTTGCCAATTTCCAAAGTGTAAATTTCCCCCCAAGAAAGGGAGGTGCTCAGAAAAGGAGCTGAAAAATTCTGCTGGGGATCCTTGGTGTTTGATGGAAAGCTAAACTCTGCTTGTGCAAGAGGAGACTTTGCAAAGCCAGGCAGAGAACAGGGGGTGCTGCCAGCTGGCTGAAGGTCACAGAGACTCCACAGGCTGCAGACACGAGCATTGAGATATGCTAAATGTGAGGGATCTTCCTGAGTACCACGGGGTCATAGAAGAGACCCTAAGTAGCCTCATCACTGTGGCGACAAGGTGTTTCTGAGTTGCCTTTGATCTTGTCAGGTAAGTTCTCAGCTTTTCAACTGTGGTCTCCTTCAAGTGATTTTTAACTTTTTCTTTCTGTAATTGTTGGTCTTCCACAGGTATTTACCTTCCATGCATTTTACCACCATTCTGGGTCACTTTTCCCACCCTGATCCCAGGAAGATGTACTGGGCACTGGGGTTGCTGCTGATCTTTTCTGGTACTGGCAGGGCCTCTGAAAAGGATAGGCCCAGGCACAACCTGGTGGCTGGTCCTGTAGGCACCCTATGAGGGGTGGGGTCTTCACCAGGCTCTCCCTGCTCCTGTATCCCCCAGGGCACCTGGGGAATCCTTTTTCTCTGTGGATGCAAGTACTTCAGGTCATGGTACCATGTGTGATCTGAGGCCAAATCTTGGAGGAAACAAGGAATGGGGCGAGTCAGGTGGAGTGCAGGGTACAGGATGCTGGGAGACTACAGTGAGGAGCCACAGACCCACTGTGTCTATGATTGGAGGGCCAGGGCAACCTGGGGGCTAGAGGGCACACATAGTGAGAGTCACTCCCCTGCTGAGTAGATTTAGGAGGGACCCTCCTGGGTGAGTCCCACTTGTCCCTCTGAAGGCTCATCTCCCAGTGCTTGTTCCCAAGGCAACACCCTGCCCAGAGTTCCCATTTGTTTTTGCCCTGGGAGGCCCTGAGGGATGCAGCTTAGTGCACTCAGTCCCCAGGCTCCGAGACCAACCCAGCAGCTCCTGGTCCAGCACCACATGTGCAACCAGATGGTCTTCAATAAACAGGGTTGGGAAGACTAGATCCTGTTTTACACCCTACACAAAAACCAATTCAAAGTTCATCTAGCTTACAGAAGGTAATACCAGTTGAAAACGTCAAGAGTTATTAAAAATACATTAGAAGCATTATAAGTGGGTTATAAAACGATTATCTTTTTTAAAAATACGATTCTTGGTCTGGTTGTTGTGGCCCAGTGGATTGAGTGCTGGCCTGTGAACCAAAGTGTCTGTGGTTCGTTTCTCATTCTAGGTCACATACCTGAGTTTCAGGGCCAGGTCCCTAGCAGGGGGCGTTGGAGAAGCAGCCACATATTGATGTTTCTCCCTTACCCCCTCTAAAATAAATTTTAAAAAATCTTAAAAAAAAATACAATTCTGCCCTGGCTGGCGTAGCTCAGTGGATTGAGCGTGGGCTGCAAACCAAAGCATCGCAGGTTTGATTCCCAGTCAGGGCACATGCCTGGGTTGCAGGCCACGCCCCCCAGCAAACTGCACATTGATGTTTCTCTCTCTCTCTTTCTCCCTCTTTTCCCTCTCTAAAAATAAATAAATAAAATCTTTAAAAAAATACTATTCTCTTCAATGCAGAAAAAAATTAAATTCATTCACATTAGAAAAAACTACCACACTGCATAAAAATATACATCCTTAACTTGAAATTTATCAATAAAAACTAAAATAAACCTGAATTTTAGTAATATCAGAAATCTTGACTTTCCATGTAAGGAGCCACAGACCCACTTGGCAACCGAACATAGCTGTCATTAAATGCCTAACTATCACACCTGACAGTCTAGCTGGTGCTATACATAGACAAAGGAGAATTAATTAGAATACCATTTACAATTGTATAATTTCTCTGAAATTATTATCCACCTAGAAAACTTTCAAAGAATATCATGATTATCTGGAGTATTTATGACAGTTCAAGTTAACCATACTTTAGTATTCAAAAATAGGTTACATTTCCACAAGTGAGAATCACAGGGCAAAAAGGAAATTTTAAAAAAATATTTATTTTTAGAGAGAGGGGAAGGAAAGGGGGGAGAGAGAAACATCAATGTGTGGTTGCCTCTCACTTACCACCCACTGGGGACCTGGCCTGCAACCCAGGCATGTGCCCTGACTGAGAAAGAACCTGTGACCTTTAGGTTTGCAGGCCAGCATTCAACCTACTGAGCCACACCAGCCAGGGCAGCAGCAAAAACTCTTTATTGGAGACATTTCAAAGACTTTACTATATACATACTCATACTCACATTCACACACATGGAATGTCCAGTTAATGTCAGTTTCTGGTTAGGAGAATTAGGAATTTTTTTCTTCTTCATATTTTTCTATAGTGATTGATTTTTTTTCTATGAGCAAAAGCTTTGGATATCTCTGTGCTTCTTTTACTCTCCTTTTAGTCAGTGTTACAGTTGAAAGTTTCCTTTGTTCTTCCTTCCTGGGTTTATGGTAATTGAATATTTCATGTAGGAGAGGTGTGGCTCTCTGTGCATTATTGGCAGGTGAAGAGAGGGAGGGCATTGATTGGGTTCCTATTACTGGAACAGTGTTGAATATGGCATGCCCTCAATAAACATAGCTCTGGAGGCTGGTAGTCTTAAGATCAAAGTGGAGTTCAATTCAGGTCTTGGGGAAAGCCCTCTTCCTCATTTGCAGAAGGCCACCTTTACCATATGTCCTCATGTGGCCCATTTTATAGACTTTTAGATGATTTTCACAGAGTGTTTACATTTCTATGCTTCTGAGTAGCCTCGTGTCGCTTAGTTGTTTAGAGATTCATCAATGATCCTTATATGTATATCATTTTTTATGTTGCTGAGAAATATGATGTTCTGTAGATATAGCATTGTTTATTCCTTTGTTTGTTTATACATACTTGTTATTTCCAGTTTTTGACCATTCCAAATAAAATTGCTATAGATATTTGAAACCAAGTACTCATATATGTTTATTTTACTTCTTGTTACTGTGTCAAACCAGGTTCAGTTACTCTGTAGGTGACAGCCAAAAGACCATTCTGGGATGATATGCCTCAGAAGGAACTTTACTGCAAGTAGACAACACGTAAAGACACACCAGGGGTCACTGCCCAAAGCGGTGTGTCTCCAAACAAAGGATCAGATTAGTCTTTTTTAAAAAATATATTTTATTTGTATTTTAAGAGAGAGGAGAAAGGGAGAGAAACATCAATGTATGGTTGCCTCTCCTGTGCCCCGTACTGGGGACCTGGCCAGCAACCCAGGCATGGGCCCTGACTACAAATTGAACTGGTGACCCTTCACTTCATGGTCTGGTGCTCAATCCACTGAGTCATACTATCCAGGGCAAGACTAGTCTTTTTTTTTTTTTTCCAGGGAAATCATGAATAAACATCAGGTTGAGTTTTGTCATCACATATATAGGTGAAAACATTCCTGCATGTGCATAGTTAGACAACATACCTTTACATACACTGAATGTTAAAAAATAGTGGAACATCTCCACCCTTCGAAGGAGATTGTAGTATTATAATGAAGGGATAATAAAGAAAAAAATTATGAGATTACTAGAGGGTCCTCCAAGCAGCATTGGTCAGGCTCATGGGATTTCTACAGGATCACACCTTTAGTCCTGCAAAACATGCTGGACTGCCTGAAAAGCATCTCTGGCAACTGTCAGTATCAGGGATGGCATAGGTATGGAAGGAAGTTTAATCAAGTCTCAAGCCTTTAGATTAAACTCTTAGTGTAGGTTTATAAAAATCTTGTAAAATGTAGGATGATCTATGTGGGTTTACAGATTAATCTGAGCAAACTTATGAATTTTTATCCTCACCCGAGGACATCTTTTCATTGTTTTTAGAGAGAGAAGGAGAGGGAGAGAAAAACAGGAACATCCATTGGCTGCCTTTTGTATGCACCCCAACCAGGGATCAAACCTGCAATCTAGATATGTGCTGTGACGGGGATCGGACCTGTAACATTTTGATTTACAGGATGATGCTCCAGCCAACTAAGTCACACTAGTAAGGGCAACCACAGCAATTTTTTAGAACATGTAAACTTTGTACGCTCCCACAGAAGTCAAATTAGGATTTATCATAGTATCACTTAAAATCCATAATATTATTTCACTTGTTTCCATTAATAGTCAATAAGTTATTAAATAACAGTAAACGAGTGCTTGGGATTAGAGGTTAGGGAACATCAGATTTGAATAAGTACAGGCTAGTTACCATACACGTATACTAAAAAATAAATATTTCTGGAAGAATACACAATAATTGATGGCAACTGTATTACAGAGAATGGGTAATGGAATATGAAAATGAGAATATAGCCTTTATTGTACGTATACACACAGAAATCTACCCACAATTTTCTAAACAAAGAGAATAGGTTTTTGTAATACACATTAAAAAAACTATATGCACTTTATTCACGTCCTCTCCCCACCTGCTCTCTTCCTCTCACCATTATTCAGCAATCCTCATAGTCTGGCCGAAGCGTGAACACTCTTCTCTGCGGCGCCTGATTTCTGGGAACTACATTGCCCAGAAGACTTTGCGCGGAAACAACGTGATAAGCCAGTGGCGGATCGGAATGAAGCATTCCTGTGCGTGCGCATCCCGCCAAGGCGGGACTTCCTGCCTCTTCAGGGTGGCGGTCATTTTTGCTCCGCAAGGGTCTTTTCATTCCGTTAGAAGCTGGAGCGCGGTGGGTCCAGGAATACCTGCTGGAACCTAAAAGGCGTGAGAGTCGGGATCCCGGGCCGTACAGACGCTAGCGTGAGGCTCAGCAACGTCACCCAGTGACCCCTGCCAGGGCTGGGACAGGGACCGCAGTGTCCAGGAGCCCGTCCTCTTCTGCCGCTCCCGCCGCTTCGGCCTCGCCCACAGAGTGATGGCGGCGGCCGTGCTGAGGCGCCAGGCTGAAGTGAGTGCGCGTTCCCTGGCCCTTCCCCGCTCAGCCCATCTAGCCCTGCAGCCCGAGTGCGGGGTGCCAGTCACGTCCTGCAGCCTAGGCCCCGGC
This sequence comes from Tonatia bakeri, assembly GCA_004024845.1. Taxonomy (NCBI): domain Eukaryota; kingdom Metazoa; phylum Chordata; class Mammalia; order Chiroptera; family Phyllostomidae; genus Tonatia; species Tonatia bakeri. The sequence continues at coordinate 82,459 of PVIA01003605.1, read as the reverse complement.
GTCCCGGACCGTGAGGCGCTCGTGGGTGACACTGTGTGACGAGGGTGGGAGAGGGTGACGGGCTTAGGAGCCGCCGAGGGAAGACGTGCGGGGGCGGCTGAGCCCGGAGGATCCTGGACCCTGGGGTCCTCCTGAACGCCCTTGGGGAGCAGAGAGTGAGGAGTGGCACCGGGACTGGCAGGGGTTGTGCCTCCATTCTAAGGGCCTGCGGATCGTGAAAGGTTGAGGACAGAAGAGGGACACAGAGCTGTTAGGCCTTTTAATTTCTTCCGTAAGCTGCCCAGAGAGAAGGAGACTAGAATGGTGATGATGAGACACTGAGAGTTGAGCCCTTGTCCAAGGTCACAAAGCTGGTAAGAGGCAGCACTGAGGACAGACACTTGGCTGGAGGTCACCAGACTTAAGGGCTGGGCCTGGATGCAGCTGAGACCTGCTTACCAGGAGCTGTAAGGGTTGTTGACCATGTCTTCTCACAGGTTCCGAAGGTTGAAAAACCATTAATGTAAACTAGAGGAGGACAGGGTATCCCTGTTCTTCTCTGGTCCTTACAGCGCCCAGATGGTGTCTGGGATTGTGATGCTCACTCAGGTGAACAGATGTTTACCTGTTTTCCCAACTGTTGGGTCTGAGACCTTTAGAATACCTCAGGCCTGCCTGGGATTGTGGTGTCTCCAGACTCCTCCCTTGGTATTTTACCAGCTCTTGGATGTGGGGAACCTTGGGATACCCCTAATGCCTGTGTCCTGAATGTACGGTACAGGTAACATGAAGGTGCTGCCATTTCTTTACAACCAACACAAACAGGTGTGGAAACGTAACCCAGGGCCAGACACCAGCATGTGCAAACACTTGGAGGTGCCATTGTGTGTGTGTGTGTGTGGGGGGGGGGCTGGGATGGGAATAAAAGGCAGAAAACTACTTGAACAACAATTAAAATAAAATTAAAAAAGAAAAGAACAAAGCAGGGGGGCTGTAATCTGGCCTGTGATGTAGCTACCTAAGAAGTTGGGCATTTGTTATGGACATCAAGGGAAGTTTGGACAAGAGGAAAGAGTTCATCTCTTCTGGATGTAACAGGTTCCATCTGCCTGCATATGGAAAGCAGATTATAGAGTTAAAGGAGGGAGGCAGGGAGCCCAGGTGGAGGCAACAGCTCTAATCCAGATGAAAATTGATGACCAGGAGTGGTGGCTGAGGAGGTAGAAGAAGAGGTTGGATTCTCGGTCCATTTTTAAAGAAGGTGAGGGGGAAAAAGGATGAGTTAGGAGCAACCCCAGGAAGTGATGGGAGCTCCATCAGCTAGGCTGGGGAAGATCGTGATAGGTTAATTTTTCCTTGCAGATATGAGAAGTTTTGTTTGAGCCCTGTGAAGAGTCTGAGAAATTTCAGAGAACAGTGAGGGGGGACATCAAATGGGCAACTGGATACCCAAGTCTAGAAGTGTGGGGAGGGGTCCAGGATGGAGACAATGTGGAAGTGGTGTGGACCACGGTGGAGCTCTGGATCCGCATGTAGGAGGAGAATGCGATTCATGGTGGTAATGCTGATTAGTGCCTCAGAAAGAAGAGGGTTCATGCTGAAGGAGAGAAGTGATTGTGGGAATGGTGTGCCAGGAGGTTGGGCAGGAAGCTAGGCTTCTATGGAATGAATGGACATGAGATGGCTGGGGAGGCAGAAGAGTAATTGAGAGATGACACTAGAGGACAGTGCACCTGCTTATCCATTACTGCAGGATTTACCACAATTTTGTGGTAAATTTTGACGGGATCTGGGGAGTTTCCATCTTGTTGGTTGATAAGATCCGGGGCAAAAATGTGGTCAGTGTGTCACTGTGCCTATAAAAGGGACCAATGGGACTGGGTTTTTAGGGAAAGTTGGGTGGAAAGAGGAGGCTTTGGCTGCTGCAGTGAAGTAAGTGCAGTGCAGAAGTGGAGGGGGGTTATTATCTGAAATTCACATATGGTTCTGGGTGGCTGCTAATTGAAGTAAAGATGAGAGATAGGCAGGAAGGACTGCAGAGCCTCATTTGGGACTTTCTTGGCTGTGGGATCTGGCAGAGTACTAGGGTTTTGCTGGATCCTGTTTGACTATGTCAACACACTCTGATGCCATGGGCTATGTACATGGGTGAGTCCGGAGAGATGCCCTTCATATGGAGCAGGAATGTGGCAGAGCTGAGGGAGTGAACCTGCAGTCTGAAGATGTGGGAGCAGTTTAGCTTACTGTATGATGTGTACATTGAGAGGAAGCGTGACCTGAGTGCCCTGTGTTTGGCTATGTCTTGGAGGCACATTATGGGAAGCTCCAGGTAAGTTACTTGTCGGGAGGGATACAGGCCAGGTTTAGAGAGTAGGTCGAATTTATCTGCCCCACTGGCTATTGTTGCTGAGTGTGAGAACAGTGATTAATGGGACTGCAAGCAGATAGTATCACTGGCACCAGGGCCTCGTATCTCCTCTGAGGTGTGGAACCCTGGAGGGAGGATAAGCATTGGGAAAATATGTGAGGAGCTGGGTAGTGATTTCTCAGAGACAGTTCATGGTTTCATTCATATTGATCCTGACAGGTTTGTGTGACCCTTGAGGATGTCGCCGTGTATTTCTCCAGGACAGAATGGCGCCTGCTTGATGAGACTCAGAGACGCCTGTACCTCGATGTGATGCTGGAGAACTTTGCTCTTGTATCCTCACTGGGTAAGACTCTCACTCTCTCCCTGTGACCTTGACTAGGGTTTGCATTGCACTGTGCCCTCTGTTCCCTAGGGTGTGCTCAGTCCTCACATGTAGACTGTGGGTACTATTTGCTTTTCCAGTATTCTGGATAGATCCTGGACTTGGCAGGGCTGGTTTGTTTGCACTGCCTCTTTTTCTCCCTGCAGCCCCAGTACCTGTTCTCTAAACCCTCATAGGGAAGGATTTGAGGCTAGTAGACTTACAGGGAGCCTAATGATTTCACCTTGTTTGCTCTCTCCCTGGTTGGGTTCGTGCATTCTGGTACATGGCACTTATGTGTCTCAGATTTTTTCCTCCGTTTTATTTGACATTTCCTTGTGCTTGAGTGTGCCGGCTATTATAGGCATTATCACAGCTATTGCGATTACCATGGGCTACTTTTTAAGACTGTCCTATACAGTTCTGTTTGTAGTATTCAGATCTTTTTCTCTTTTTTCAGCTTTGCGGAGGTATAATTGACAAATAATATCATACATATTTTAAATGTATAGTGTCATGGTTTACTGTGCATACACATTTTGAAATGATTGGTACAGTCAAATAAATACATCTATCACCTCCTATATAGGGCTTGATACTATTCATGGTTTCTTGAAATATACCCCCCACGAATAACAGGGGACTGTTGTATTGACCTTTTTCATGTGTGAGATATCACTTAAGAGACCAGATATCTGGTCTCTTAGGAAGTTTCAAGTATATAATACACGCTTTAATATAGGTATCATCATGCTTTACATTAGATTCTCAGAACTTTTTTTTTTTAACTTTTTAAAATAGATTTTACTCATCTATTTTAGAGAGAAGGAAGGGAGGGAGAAAAAAAGGGTGAGAACCATTGATATGTGAGAGAAACATTCATCACTTGGTTCCCCTTTGCATCTTGACCAGGGACTGAACCTGCAACCCAACCATGTGCCCTAACCAGGAATTCTTCCCTTTGCCAGAGGACCCTCAACCAACTGAGCCACAGTTGGATCCCCAACTGCAGCTTGGGCCAGTCATGGCTATTATTTACTTTTCAATAAGTTTAAATCCTTGAGGGGTACAAGATAACACAGATTCTGTGTCCAATGGCCTTAGCAGGAAGGTTGCTTCAGAATTTAGCATGAACCATGCCACAGTTTCCATGAGCACCAGTTATGCTTTCCCCAAATTACTCTGGTTTTGTTTGGTTTACTACCAGGAAACACTGTATTGTTCTTTGCTTTGTACACATAAGCACATTTTTTGCCTAGATAGAATTCAGTTTCATCTAGAGCATAAACACATTCAATTTTAAAAAGATAAGTAAATACACACCTTCATTTTTAAGAAGAGCTGTGTGTTCCCTCTGGTTCTGGAGACCCCATTTATAGCCAGCAAAAATGGCCTTGGACCACAGCCTTGCAGATATATTTGTCGTTCTAGAAGTCCTGTTCTGGTAGACTGCACAGGATTCAAGATGGCAAAAAAGGAAAATGAGGCCCCAGAACTTAATTTTTTTTTTAAATTTATTTATTTTTATAGAGAGGAGGAGGGAGGGAGAAAGAGAGGGAGTAAAACAGAGCTGGCCTGCAAACCTGAATCTTTCGGTTCTCAGGCTGTAGCTCAATCCACTGAGCCACACCAGCTAGGGCTCAGAACATAATCTTGTAACGCAAGACCATTGCCCCATTTTCCCTAAACTCTAGCCCTTGGCATTCTTTTCTTTCTTAGGTTCCATTCTTTTTTCTTTCTTTTTTTAAGGTTCCCCATAGAACTCATTTCATATAGTATTTGTCTTTCTCAGTCTGGCTTATTTGACTTTGTATTATGCTCTCCAGGTTCATTGATGTTGTCACAAATTAATGATTTTCTCTAATGGCCGAATAATACTCCATTGTGTGTATACACATACCAGATTTTTTTTATCCATTCATTTGTTGACACATATTTTAGGTAATTTTTGTATCATGGCTGTTGAGGATAATGCTTCAATAAACATGGGAGTGCAAATATCTCTGAGATACTGATTTTGTTTCTTTTGGATATAGTATACACAGAAGTGGGATTGTTGGATCATATTCATAGTTTTATTTTTTAATGTTTTGAAGAACTTCCATACTTTTGTCCTTAATGGTGTATTGAGTTACATTTTAACAAACAGTGTACAAAGACTTCTTTTTTTTTTTTTTTTTTTAAGAATTTATTTATTTACATTTAGAGAGGGGAAAGGAGAGAGAAAGAAAGGGAGAGAAACACCATGCCAGATTGCCTCTGGCATGGCCCCCACTGGGGACCTGGCCCGCAACCCAGGCATGTGCTTTAGACAGGAAATCGAACTGGCAGCCCTTTGGTTTGCAGGCTGGTACACCAGCTAGGCCACACCAGCTAGGGCATCTTGCTTTCCTTCACATCCTGGTCAACACTGCTTGTCTCTTGTCTTGTTGATAATAGCCATACTAAGAGGTGTGAGATGGTGTGTCACTGGTTTGATTTTGCATTTACGTGATATTGGTGATGTTAAGCACCTTTTCATCTATCTTTGCCCATTTTTAATTGAATTGTTTTTTTTGTTGTCAAGGTATATGAATTCTTTATATATTCTGCATATTAACCCCTTATCAGATATGGTGGGAGGGACCTCCATAAACTTACTTTCTTCTAATGGATGGGCTCCTTGTACTATATGCTTTCTCCTCTAAGTCAGTGTTCTAGGAACTCATCTGTATCAGTGTACCAGCTGGCATTGTGAGAGGTAGCATTTGGCTTCAGTGAATTCTTTTTGAAGATTCTTTCAACATATTTGGTTTGCCCATTTCATGATGGGTAATTTATGAGCACACCTGCCCACATTGTGCTGAGTTTTCCGCAGTTTTTCACCCAAAACAGCATGACCACTCCCCCTTGCCCCACTCTCCCTATTCAGCCAGTCTCACCCCTGGCAACTCTTGTTTTTGTTTCCCTGGATGAAAAAAGTCTTCAAAGGGTTGTGTTTTACCGATATGGAAGACATGAAACAAAAAATGGCAGAAGCACTAAAACATATCAAAATTGATGAGTTAAGCCCTGGCTGGTGTAGCTCAGTGGATTGAGCGCGGGCTGTGAACCAAAGCATCGCAGGTTCGATTCCCAGTCAGGGCACATGCCTGGGTTGCAGGCCATGGCCCCCATCAAACGCACATTGATGTTTCTCTCTCTCTCTCTTTCTCCCTCCCTTCCCTCTCTAAAAATAAATAAAATCTTTAAAAAAAATTGATGAGTTAAAAAACTCTTCAGCAGTGGAAAAAAGTCTTGATAGGTATATTGCATCAAATGGAAGGGTACTTTGAAGGTGACTAAAGTTTAAACATGTAAGAGTAAACAATTTTTTATAAATTATGGGTTTTTGGGGGTCCCTCCTTGAATATCTTGCAAATATTTTATTTTATTTTTTTAAAGATTTTATTTATTTCTTTTTAGACAGAGGGGAAAGGAGGAAGAAAAAGAGGGAGAGACACATCAGTGTGTGCTTACTTCTTATGCATTGGCTACTGGTGACCTGGCTGGCAACCCAGGCATGTGCCCTGACTGGGAATGGAACTGGCAACACTTTGGTTTGCAGGAGGCGCTCAATCTACTGAGCCACACTGACCAGGCTATCCTATTTCTTAGGCTGCCTTTTTATTTCATTGATTGTGCCTCTTGCTGTGCAGAAAATTTTTGGTTTGATATAGCCCACTGTTTTATTTTTGCTTTTGTTGTCTGTGCTGTTGGTTTCATATCTAAGAAATCATGGCCAACACCAATGTCAGGGAGCTTTTTTCTTATGTTTTCTTCTGAAATTTTAACAATTTCAGTCTTAAATGTTTTTCTTACATCCAGGGTACTTTTAATTTTTGTAAGGTATGTAAGGTATTTTTGTTGTTCTGTTATTTATTTATGCATTCATTGGTTGAACCTTGTTGTATGTGCCATGACCTGGGATCAATCCCCCAGCCTTGGTGTATCAGGACAGTGTTCTGACCAACTGATCTACTTGTTCAGGGCTCATTGCCATTATTTTTTATTTTATTTTTTAATACTCACTTGATAGGTTTATTAATTTTAGAAAGGGAGAGAGAAAGAGAGAAACAGAAGCAATGATGTGAGATAGAAACATCAGTTGGTTGCCTCTTGTATGCAATCTGACTAGATACTGAACCCACAGTCTAGGTATGTATCCTGACCCAGAATCAAACATACAACCTTTTTTTTTTTTTTTTTTTTTTTAGATTTTTAAAATTTATTTTAGAAGGGGAGGGAGGGAGAAAGAAAAACATTATTGTGAGAGAGAAACATCTGTTGACTGCCTCTGGTATGTACCCTGAGAGGAACTGAACCTGCAGCCCAGGCATGCATCCTGGCTGGAATTGAATCGGCAACCCTTTGCTTTGCTGGACGATGCCCAGCCAGCTGAAGCATACCAGTCAGGGCTGAACCCACAGCCTTTTGGTGTATGGGACTATGCTTCAACTAACTGAGACACCCAGCCAGGGCTTACCATCATTTGGAAGAGACTATTGTTTCCCCATTTTGTGTTCCTGAGTCCCTCAATCAAAGATTATTTGACCATATATTGTGGGTTTATTTCTGGGCATTCTATTCTGTTCCGCTTGTCCATTTTTATGCCAATATCATAGTGTTTTGATTGCTTATAGATTTGTAATATCTTGAAATAGGAAGTATGCTTACAGCTCTTTTTTTGTTGTTAAAGATTTCTTTGGCTATTTGGATTTGTTTGTTTGTTTGTTTATTTATTGGTGGTTCCATAAGATTTTAGGACTTTTTTCTCCTGTTTATTGAATTAATTGGCGTACACTGGTTAACAAAATTATGCAGGTTTAAGGTGCACAATTCTACAACATAGTATCTATCTGTATACTGTATTGTATCTTCACCACCCCAAGCCAAAAGGATTGTTTTTTCTGTATCTGTGAAAAATTTCATTGGAATTTTGATATGAATTCCATAGAATCTGTATATCACTCTGGGTAGACTGCTCTGGGTTAAATGGATATTATAACAGTATTCTTTCAATACAAGAACACTGGATATTTTTCTGTTTATTCGTGTCTTCAATTTCTTTCATCAATATCTTACAATTTTCAGAATACAGATCTTTCACCTCCTAGGTTAATTTTATTCTTGAGTGTTTTTTTCTTTTTGATGCTGTTTTAAATGGGATTGTTTTCTTAATTTTCTTTCAGATAATTTATTATTAGTGTATATGAACAAATGAGTTTTTTTCTTTAAGGTTTTATTTTATTTATTTATATTTAGAGAGCAGAGGAAAGGAGGGGTAAAGAAAGGGAGAGAAACATTGATGTGTGAGAGAAGCATTGATTGTTTGCCTCTCGTATGCCCCTAACTGGAAACCTGGCCAGCAGCCCAGGCATGTGCCCTAATTGACCCACTGACTTTTTGGTTCACAGGCCAACATTTAATCCACTGAGCCACACCAGCCAGGGTGTATTTTAATTGATTTTTTTTTTTTTTAAGAGACAAAGAGAGGAACAGGGGGGGGAAAGAGAGAAAGAGACAGAGAAACATCAATTTGTTGATGCACTTTTATGCATTCATTGGTTGCTTTTTTTATGTGCCCTGACTGGGCATTGAATCTGCAACCTTGGCATATTGGGGCAACACTCTAACCAACTGAAATACCTGGCCAACACAACTGAGTTTTGTCTACTGATTTTTTTTTTTTTATTCTACAACTTTACTGAATTCATTGATTAGTTCTAAAGCTGTTTTGGTAGAGTCTTTAGGGTTTTCTATACATAAGATGATTTCATCTGCAAACAGTTTTGCTTCTGCTTCTTTCTTTCTAATTTGGGTACTCTTTATTTCTTGTTTTCTTTATTCTGGCTGAGACTTTAAGTACTACGTTGAACAAAAGTGGAGAGCATGGGCATCCTTCTCTAGTTCCTGATGTTAGAGGGAAACATTTTAGCCTTTGATTGTTGACTGTGGTGTTAGCTTTGGGTTAAATTCTAGACCTAATTTGTTGAGGGTTGTTTATCATGAAAGGATATTGAGTTTTGTCAGCTGTTTTTCCTGTATGTGTTTATATGTTTATGCTTTTGATCCTTTGTTCTGTTAATCTGGTGTATCACATTTATTCATTTACACATGTGGCACTAGATCCCAGGGATAATAAATTCTACTTGATTGTGGTATATCACCCTTTAATGTGCTGTTAGATGTAGTTTGCAGGTATTTTGTTGAGGATTTTTACATCTCTATTCATCAAAGATACTGGCCTGTAAATTTCTTCCCTTATATCTTCCTTAAATGACTTTGATATCAGGGTAATGCATCTCATAAAATGAGTTTGGAAGTGTCACCTCTTCAACTTTATGGAAGATTTGCAGAAGGATTGATATTAACTGTTTTTTTCGTAGCATTGCCAGTGATTCTTCTTAGTCCTGGGTTTTTGTTTGTTGGGAGATTTTTGATCGCTGATTCAATTTTCTTACCAGTTATAGATCTATTTAGATTTCCTATTTCTACATTATTCAGTTTTGATGGTTTATATGTTAAAAGGAAATTTTTATTTTTTATTTTTAAGTATTTTTTATTGAGTATGCTATTAGAGCTTTCCCAGTTTTTCCCCTTTATCCCGCCTCTGCCCTGCCCCGCAACCCTCCAGCATTCCCCGACCCTTAGTTCATGTCCATGGGTTCTACATATGAATTCTTTGAGTTCTCTATTTCCTATACCATTTTTTATCTCTCCCTGTCTATTTTACGCCAACTAATTATCCTTCTTCTTCCCTGTACCTTCCCCCCATTCCTTCCTTCCCCCTCCCCACTGAAATCCCTCCATGTGATGTCTATTTCTCTGATTCCTGTTCTAGTTATTTGCTTAGTTTTTATTTTCATTTTCTTTTTAAGATTCATTTGTTGATAGTTGTGAGTTTGTTGTCATTTTATTGTTCATATTTTTGATCTTCCTTTTCTTAGGTAAGTCCCTTCATATAATAATGGCTTGGTAATGATGAACTCCTTTAACTTAACCTTATCTGGGAAGCACTTTGTCTGCCCTTCCTTTCTAAATGATAGCTTTGCTGGATAGAGTTATCTTGAATGTAGGTCCTTGCATTTCATGACTTCAGATACTTCTTTCCAGTCCCTTCTTGCTTGCAAGATTTCTTTTGAGAAATCAGCTGGTAGCCTTATGGGCATTCCTTTGTAAGTGACTCTCCTTTCTTCTCGCTGCTTTTAAGATTTTCTTTTTATCTTTAATATTGGGTAACTTGATGATGTGCCTTGGTGTGTTCCTCTTTGAGTCCAACTTCTTTGGGATTCTCTGGGCTTCCTGGACTTCCTGGAATTCAATTTCCTTTGCCAGATTGGAGAAGTTTTCCTTCCTTATTTGTTCAAATAAGTTTTCAGTTTCTTGGTATTCCTCTTTTTCTGACACCTCTATAATTTGGATATTGGAACGTTTCAGGTTGTCCTAGAGGTTCGTAAGTCTCTTCACTTTTTTGAATTCTTGTTTCTTTGTTCTGTTCTGGTTGGATGTTTATTTTTCCCTTTTGTTCCAAATTGTTGCTTTGGGTCCTGGTTTCCTTCCTGTCACTGTTGGTTCCCTGAATATTTTGCTTTATTTCATTTTGGGTATCTTTCATTTGTTTTTTCATTTTTCAACCAAGCTCAATCACTTCTGTGAGCATTTTGATTACCAGGGCTTTAAATTCTCCATCAGATAGGTTGGCCATCTCCCTGTTGCTTAGCTCCCTTTCTGAAGTTTTGATGTGTTCTTTCATTTGGGCCATATTTTTTGTCTTGGTGCACCTGTCTGGTTGTTCTGTTTGATTTTTTTCTTTAATTCCTTAGTTGTTGGAGTTCCATGCAGTTTGATTTTCTGGTGGTTCTGGTTGTTTATTGATTTTTAGGTTGGTTGTTATTCTCCTTTTGGTTGTGTGAGGAAGCGAACGGTTTCTGTCTATGCCTCCATCTTGGCCAGATCTCTGTTATCAGGGAATTTTTAATTTCTTCCAGGTTATCCAATTTGATAACATACCATTGTTTTTCATAGTCTCTTATTAATTAGATTCCTGTACTATCAGTGGTGATGTCTGCTTTAATTTCTGATTTTATTTGAGTTCTTTCTGTGAGGTTATCTAAAGGTTTGTCAGTTTGATTATCTTCTTAAAATAACATCTCTGCCCTGGCTGGCGTAGCTCAGTGGATTGAGCGCTGGCTGTGAACCAAAGCAACTGGGTTCAATTCCCAGTCAGGATACATGCCTGGGTTGCAGGCCACGGCCCCCAGCAACCACACATTGATGTTTCTCTCTCTCTCTCTCTTTCTCCCTCCCTTCCCTCTCTAAAAATAAATAAATAAAATCTTAAAAAAATATATCATCTCTTAGTTTCATTGGTCTTTTCTGTTGTTTTTCCTGTCTCTCTTTCACTTATTTCTGCTTTGATTTTTGTTATTTTGATTTTTGTTATCTGCATTTATTTTTAGAGAGGGGGGAAGGGAGAGCGAGACAAAGAGAAAACTTCTGCTTTGACCTTAGTTTGTTTTTTCCCTCATACCTTAAAGTATAAAGGTAAGTTGTTTGAGATGTTTCTTTTCTATTAATGTATACATTTATGACTATAAACTTTCCTCTTACTGCCGCTTTTGTAGCATTCTGTAAGGTATGTTTCCATTTTCATTTGTCTGAATACATATTTTTGGTATCTTTGACTCATTGATCTTTCAAGAGTGTGTTGTTTAAATTTTACATATTTGATTTTTCCATCATTCTTCTAATGATTTTTACTTTCATTCCATTTTTGTTGGAAAAGATACTTGATATGATTTCAGTCTTCTTAAGTTTGTTAAGACTTGTTTTGTGACCTGATAGGTGATTTGTTTTATCATATGTTCCTTGTGCATTTGAGAAGAATGTACTGTGTTGTGTCTTCTATAGATGTCTGTTAGGTACATTTGTTTTTTTTACAAATTTTTATTTATTCGTTTTCAAGAGGGGGCAGAGAGAGACGGGTACCGATTTGTTGTTCCACTTATTTATGCATTCATTGCTTCTTTTTAAAAAAATATTTTATTTATGTTTAGAGAGTAAGGAAGGGAGGCAGAAAGAAAGAGAGGGAAACATTGATGTGTGAGAGATACATCAATAGGGATACATCAATAGATTGCTTCTCCCAAGTCCACAACTGGGGACCTGTCCTGCAACCCAGGTGTGTGCTCTGACTGGGAACAAGACACTCTTTGGTTTGCAGGCTGGCACTTAATCCATTGAGACACACCAGCCAGGGCTATTGGTTGCTTCTTGTATGTGTCTGACCTAGGGATTGCATCTGCCACCTTGGTGTATTAGGACAACCCACAGAGTTACCCCGTTAGGATTTGGTTAATTTCCTCTCTCTCTCTTTTTTTAAAAAAGATTCATTCATTCATTCATTTATTTTTAGAGAGGGGGGAAGGGAGAGCGAGAGAAAGAGAAACATCAATGTGTTTCTCTTGTGGGCCCCCAACTGGGGACCTGGCCTGCAGCCTAAGTATGTGCCCTGACTGGGAATTGAAATGGTGACATTTTGCTTCACAATCTGGTGCTCAATCCACTGAGCCACACCAGCCAGGGCTATTTTTTTTTTTAACCTTTATTAGTATTTAATTTATTTTATTTTTAAGGTCTTATTTATTTATTTTTAGAGCGAGGGGAAGAGAGGGAGACATCAGTGTGTGGTTATCTCTCACACACCCCATAATGGGAACCTGGCCTGCAGCCCAGGCATGTTTCCTGACTAGGACTCACATCAGTGACCCTTTGGTTCATAGGCCATGACTCAGTCTACTCAGGGCCAGGACAGTATTTATTTTATGCTGAATATAATCCTTGGCTATAAGCTTTTATTTCTTCGGTTTTATTCTGTAATATCTTTTTCATTGGTGAAACTTCCTCTTCTGGCTTTGGAACAGTCTGTTCTTTTGCAGTGAGGATTATCTCAGTGTGGTAGGGAGAGCACGTGTATGGGATAATCTGCCCAGGAGCTCTTAAATTCTACACCACATCTTTGGAGCTTTGTTCACCTGATTGTGCTCAATGGCCAGAGAAATCTACCCTCCAGACCTTTAAGTTCATCATCATTCCCTGCATTTTTAAGCCTGTGCAGCAAAACTACAGCTTTGTTTCTGACCCACTAACCCTGTATCCAGCACCACTGTTTGGATTGGGCACACCTACTTACTCCACCATTGTAATGATGGAAGGGCGCATGTTGCTTGTCCAGAGTGACATCCTTCAGATATTTGGTGGCTTTTTGAATACCCTTCTTGGTCTGACAGTTTTGTGAATTTTCTTAAAGTGAACACTAACATTTGAACTTCTTGATTTGGATGATTTTGTGGGGTTTTCTGGGTCAGGTGAGTAGTGAACCATTTTCAAAAGTCATCTCTCACTGCTTTTGGGAAGAGTTCATTTGCTCTTAAGGGAGTTTAAGTTCAATATTCTTTTACTGATATTTTTGTTTCAGTGATCTATCTATTCTAGAAATCAGAGTATTGAAGTCCCCTACATTTATCTTATTGTTGTCTATTTCTGTCTTTGCGTTAGTTAGTACTTACTTAGTATATTTAAGTGCTTCAATTATGGGTATATATGTACTACAACAGTTATTTCCTCTTGATTATTTGGCTGCTTTATTATTATATTAGGAGGTTCTTTGCCTTTTGTGACAGTTTTGGACTTAAAAAGTCTTATTTTGTCTGGTATAAGCATAGTTATCTCAGTTCTTTTTTGGTTTTCATTTGAACATTTGTGATTGCGTTGCTCCTTGCCAATAAAGTCAATGTGTACTTCACCAGCATTTCTTTGCACTCAGGTTGCTGTTGTGGAGCAAAGGGTGTGGAGGCACCACCTGAACAGAGCATTCCTGTGGGAGTGTCACAGACCAGGACTCCAAAGGAACCTCCATCTTCCCAGAAGACCCACCCCTGTGAGATTTGTGGTTCGGTCTTGAGACACATCTTCCACTTGACTGAAAACCAGGAAATACTACACAGCCTGAAATTGTTGAGATGTGGGTCATGTGCAAAACAATTTGATTTCAGTGCAAACTGTCAGCAGTACCAGGACCATCGCACAGGAGAAAAACTCTTTATAAGGGATGTGAACAGAGCCTCATTTGCAAAGAACAGTTTCCCTAAGTCACAGAAGCCCATTACCTGTGAGGAGGTTGGGAAGGACTGCATGACCACCTCAGGACATCTCCAGCAACAGGTGACTCACACCAGAGAGAAGCCAAACAAAATCTCCAAAAATAGAGTGTCTTTTCAATGCATAAAAAGTAGTCGTACTTGGGAAGAACGCAAGAAAGCCTTTAGTCCCAAAAACACACTTGTTCAGGATTCAGGTGTGCACACTAAAAGACAGTGTTTTACGTGCCATGAGTGTGGGAAAACATTCAGGTACAAATCTTCATTTGTTATTCACCAGAGAGTCCACACTGATGACAAAATTCGTGTTTGTGAAGACTGTGGAAAATCCTTTAGGGGAAGCTTAACCTTCAATCAACACCGAAGAATTCATTCTGGGGCAAGGCAGCACAAGTGTGGCAAATGTGGGAAATCCTTTAACCAAAAATTCGTCCTCATTTATCCTCAGAGAAGTCACACTGGAGAAAGTTGTTACGTGTGTTGTGAGTGTGCGCCTTCTTTCAGGCATAGCCCTATTCATATTGAACAACAGACAGTTTATACTGGAGAAATGAGTTTTGAGTGCACAGAATGTGGGAAATTCTTTAAACGAAAATCTGACCTCATTGAACATGGCAGAGTTCACACAGGAGAAAGGCCTTATGAGTGTGGTGAATGTGGGAAATCTTTTACTTCTAGCTCTGCTCTCCGTTATCATGAGAGAGTTCACACTGGAGAAAAACCCTATAAATGTAGCGAATGTGGGAAATCCTTTACCTCTAGTTCTGGCCTCCGTTACCATCAGCGAGTTCATACAGGAGAAAGGCCATATGAGTGTAGTGATTGTGGAAAATCTTTTACTCAAATAAATCACCTCATTATACACCGAAGAGTTCACACAGGAGAAAGACCTTATGAGTGCAGTGAATGTGGGAAGTCCTTTAGCCACAAATCTTACCTCTCCCAACACCAGAGAGTTCACACTGGAGAAAGGCCTTTTGAGTGTAGTGAATGTGGGAAATCTTTTACCTCTGGCTCTGCCCTCTGCTATCATCAGAGAGTTCACTCTGGAGAAAAACCCTATGAATGCACTGATTGTGGGAAATCTTTTACCAATGGACCGATACTCATTCGACATCGTAGAGTTCACACAGGAGAAAGGCCTTATGAGTGCAGTGAATGTGGGAAATCATTTACCCAAAGAAATCACCTCAATATACATCAGAGAGTTCACACAGGAGAGCGGCCTTATGAATGTCGTGAATGTGGAAAATGTTTTACTTCTGGCTCTGCCCTTCGTTATCATCAGAAAGTTCATATTGGAGAAAGGCCTTATGAGTGCAGTGAATGTGAGAAATCTTTTACCTCTAGTTCTGCCCTCCGTTGTCATCAGAGAGTTCACACAGGAGAAAGGCCTTTTGACTGCAGTGAATGTGGAAAATCTTTTAGGGATAGTTCCCAGTTGAATCAACATCAGAGAGTTCACACTGGAGAAAAACCTTATGAATGTTCTGATTGTGGGAGGTCCTTTAGCCAGAATTCATACCTCTCTAAACACAGGAGAGTTCACACAGGAGAAAGACCTTATGAGTGTAATGAATGTGGAAAATCTTTTACTTCTGTCTCTGCCCTTGGTTACCATCAGAGAGTTCACACAGGAGAAAGGCCTTACAAGTGCAGTGAGTGTGAGAAATCTTTTACAAATAGTTCGATACTTATTAGACACCGGAGAGTTCACACAGGAGAAAGGCCCCATGAGTGCAGTGAATGTGGGAAATCCTTTACCCAAAGAATTCACCTCATTATTCACCAGAGAGTTCACACAGGAGAAAGGCCGTATGAATGCAGTGAATGTGGGAAATCTTTTACTTCTCGTTCCACACTCCATTATCATCAGAGAGTTCACACGGGAGAAAGGCCTTATGATTGCAGTGAATGTGGCAAATCTTTTAGCAGAAAATCTAACCTTTCTCAGCACATGAGAGTTCACAATGGAGGAAGGCCTTAGATGTGTATAAAATGTACAGGGTTTTTTTTGTTGTTGTTCAGTGTTAACTACACAGGAGGAAACTCTGAGGCCCTGTTTGTCTGAATTATACTCATGCATGCAAACATCAACGGAAGGGAGATTCCCCGTAAGTTCTTGTTATGTGGGAACCACGTGTATCTGTGTGCACTTTCTAATTGACACAGATCTCTTGCAGATTTATGTCACTCAAAATTTCTCTGGTTGAAGCTATTTTATTTGTATTACCTTGCAGGTCCCCACAGTTCATCAGTCACTGTCCTAATGTCCTCAGGGAAGCTGACTCTGTTCTCTGATTTGTTGGAGGAAATTAGGAGTAGCCTCAGCCTTTAGGAGATTTGCATTTACTTTACTCTGAGTAGTTGGGGTGTGGACCTGACCAATTGTTGACCACAGAAAACATCATCTGAGTTCAGCTGGCAGCTTGAGAAGGACTGTTTTCTTAAGGGACCTGGTTTCCCTAGACACCTGTGACGAATATGTTCAGTGTTGAAGTCACCAGTGCAAGAACTGCCAGGTCCATGTCTCTTTGGTTTGTAAAATAATGAATGTCTATTGTTTAAGTGCCCTTTAATCTTGAGTGTTGTATTTTTGAGTGGGGTTCATAAGCAGATGTGGGCTCTACAAGCATGAAGAGGTGAGCAGCCTTTATGGGGGTCTCAAAATTTCTCTGCCTCAGACTGGATAATTTGGTGGCAGCAATTAGGTCACCATTTTTTACCAAATTTGTATTACTGCCCACGTCCTCCTAGGAAAGACTGCAGGGCTTCCTGGTCTCATGAAGCCAGGATGCTATAAGTTCAAGGAGATTCAAAAATCACCTGAGGGAAGGGCATGTGTGACAAACTAAAGTTCTTTGAGTAGCGTGAATTTGCCTGGTTCACAGGGTGTGTCAGTACTTTTGAAGGGAATCACTTTCAAAAGTCTTAAAATGAGCCATGTGCCCTGTTAGCTACAATACCATAGGTGGTGGTCACTTGATTGTAGGACAGTAGAAGTTATGGGAAGTTATGGTTGGTAGAGAATCCTATTTAGTAGGGGTTGGAGGAGACTGCAGCCAACTAGATGAAATGTGCCTCTTGGAAACATGTATCAAGAAGTGTATTTGTGAAAAAGATAGCAGGATTGGTGAGTTCACAAATCTGAGGCTCTCCCAACTTGCTTGTCTTCTGTGGCCCAAGTCATTTTCATTGAAAATAATCAAAAGATTTTGTGAATTTCTGTAGGGCCTCAGATGTTCACCTCAAGACAGTTGGTGCCCAGGCAGGAAATCAAAGGTAAAGAAAAGGGGTATGTATAGTCCAGGGATGTGGCTTTTGTGATCCAGTCAGCATTCCTGGTTTGCTATATTCTGTCATTGTTTGCTCTATGTGCTGTCACTAAGGCAAGACTGACCACTAGAGGGCATGAGCACATGAATTGAATATAGTTGCCAAACCTATTTTTAAAAAGAGATGGATACACAGTTTTCTTTTTTATCTTGAGCAATTTTTAAAAGCTTTAGTATGGTATAATACACATGTACTAAATGATATATTTCAAGTATAGTATCTGATGAAGTTTGACCTATGTATTAAAATGAAGTCATCACCACAGTCATAGTACTGACCATATCTGTCACTGTATTTACTTCATATCTTTTTTTTAAATAAAGATTTTACTTATTTATTTTTAGAGAGAGGGGAAGGGAGCAACCTAGAGAGGGAGAGAAACATTCATTGGTTGCCTTTCATACACGCCCCCAAGTGGGGATCTGGCCTGAAACCCAGGCATGTGCCGTGATTGGGAATTGAACTGGCGACCTTTCAGTTCCCAGGTCTGCCCTCAATCCGCTGAGCCACACAAGCCAGGGCTACTTCATATCTTTTAAAAATCTCTCTCCCTGCCCTTCACAGCTCTCCCAAGTAACCATTAGTTACTTTTTATTTTAATGGGTAACTTTACATCTTCTAGAATTTATATGATGGGGATCACAGTATTTTTTCTGGCTTAATTTATGTTGCATAAATACTTGGAGATGTATTTAATGATATATTAGTAGCACATCTTTTGCTGAGAAATATTCTTCGAATGTATTACCATTAGTTTATCCATTCGTTTATGGACATTAGGTTATTTCTAATTTTTGACTATTGAAAATCAAGATGGGATAAACATTTCTGTATAATTTCTTACATAGATACATGTTTCTTTTACGTTTGTCAGTAACTCAGTGCACAGTCTGAGTCATAGAGTAGGTAAATGTTTAACTTGAGTTACCAAGTTGTGACCTAGACTGATTTTACCTTTTTGCATTCTCCCAGTAGTGTATGAGGGGTCCAATACCTTCACGTCCTAGAGAATATTTGGTTTGGCCAATTGTTCTTTATGTCAACCCTTTTAAACTTTGTCATGCTACCTCACTAGTTACATTTCCCTAAGGATTATGGTGAGCCTTGTTTCAGATGTGTATTTGCTATCTGTATATGTTTGGTAAAATGTCTGATTATATGTTCAACCTAATCTGCTATGAATTTTGGTAATTTTCTTTAACAAAAGGACAGTGAAACAAGAAAGATGCATGTTGGAATTTCATTCATTTTGTGCCTTTTTCAATATAGAATAATTGGTTTTATATTGAAATAATGTATTCTAATATTTTTTTAAAATTTTGTCCTCTGCACAAATTAATGAACACTTTTAACCTGATCTGATAACATTTTTCTGTTATTTACAGAAGTTGAGACATTTAATAATATAGTAAGCTCTTGCTTTGTAGTGTTCTCCCATTTTCTGGTCTGCTATCATGGTGGTTAATAAGTTGCAACAGGATGCTCAGGGGACCAGGTGGCATGCAGATGGAGTCCCAAAGCCCACTGGAGGGGAAAATAGGGCAGTGATCTGTCCCCATATGCTCTGGTCAGGAAGCCTGGGTTTGAATCCCAGAGCCCCAAATATCATTGGGAGTCACAGAGAAGTGATGCCCCCTCTACTCCCGGCCTGTTTTTTCTTCAGTGTAAAATGGGTATGTCTTCATACCTGAGTTGTTGGAGGAGGTCAAGAACTGAAGTCTCCATTTGCAGTGCAGAAGCTGCACCTGCAGCCTGCCTGGGCTTAGGCAACTCCAGCTTCTGACTGCAGAGACATTCTCAGGCCAGACACCCCTCATTCCCTCCAGTGCCCACAAGTCCCTGTTGTTTTGGGGTGCCTATGAGAAAGAAATAGGGCTTTTTGCAACCTGCTGATTCACCTGCAGGAAGGCAGGTGCTGCTGGGCACAGAGGTATCACTGTGGGGTCTTTCCCCAGGAAACTCCCAAGTGACTCGCTAGAGCTCCTTCAGTCTCAATTGGCTTAATGTGAGATGCAGGTGACAATAACTCTTAACCTTGGTTTTTGGAGATCAGTAGAAGTAACAAATACAGTACTTGTCAATTCCAGGGTTAACTTGTTAGGCATTTTTTAACTTTTGGAACCACTGAAAAGTGAAACTAATACTGAATTGCTGAGAAAATTCAGCATTAGAGAAATATGGAAGGTTCTCCAAGTTTACACAGCAGACAAATGTCAATTTCTACCTGGGATTCTGGTTTCAGAACTAGGCACAGTCTCTGCCATTGCTTGCGAAGCCTCCTGTGGGGCAGGTACACTGCTGCTGCCTCTGCCATTTGCATTGTTTCTGTAATCATGATTTTCCCGCCATTCCTCTGACATTCCAGTGCATTTACCATCTGACCTGAAGTCCTCTCAGGAATGTCGTTGCCTGTGTCATTTCCAGTGGTTTCTTCAGGGGAGTCTTCTTTGAGTCTGAGTTGCAATTTGCCTCCCTTTTGAGACCAACACAGAGTTCTGTCCTCTGGACACCTCAGTGAATAGAGCCTGTGTCTCTCTTCCCCTCACTTTTTGGTGACAGGCTTGGATCCCATCCACTGTGGTGAGTGTGGTGCCTCAGTTTGACTCTGAGATGTGCTGGTACATGACATTGACATTGACCCTACAGGAGTGTGGACAGCTGGACCATGTACCCTGGCACCCAGTATTCAGAAATGATATTTGAGACCTGCAGGATCCTGGTCTCGTGTCCTTCTGTAGTCTGTCCTTGGTGGCTGGATGAGACAGTAGCTAGCACCTGCTGTGTGTTTCCTACAGACTTGACCATGTTCTGGACTTACATCCTCCTTTCCAAACTCCCTGTGTTTGTTTGATACATTCTGACCACCACTGAAATCCTTACGCCAGATTCCCTGAGATGAGAGCCAGGTGGGCAAACTGTTGGGTTATTGTGACCACAGCACAGTTAGCGGTGGTAGGTGGTGGACTGTTGTCAACATAAACATCCAAACCTGTAAGAATTCATTACGAGTTTATTTGAGTCAAATGATGACAGCTGCTGGGAAGCAAAACCTCAATGGATTGAGAAAATGCTCCAGAGAATGGCAATTCTGCACCTTGCTTTATACATTACAATCAAAAGAGAGGATGTAAGTGGGTTATGTGGTATCCATTGGTGATAGAATAGCCAGGTGGGAGGAACTCTTGTAATTCGATAAAAAGTAAAATGACAGAAACAGTTTTTTTAAATGGGTGAGTACAGGATAATTAACAGTCAACAATTAACAAGATTTGTGGTCTCCACTATCTGCACTTGGAAGAGTCTAGAAAAAGCAAGTTGTTCTGACCTTTCAAAGGTATGTTATCATAGATGCAAAAATACAATACACGTCCTGCCTGGTGTGGCTCAGTAGATTGAGTGCCGTCCTGCAAACCAAAGGTTGGTGGTTTGATTCCCAGTCAGGATACATGCCTGGGTTGCAGGCCAGGTCCCCAGTGGGGCTGTGGATGAGAGACAACCACACATTGATATTTCTCTCCTCTTTCTCCCTTCCCCTTTGTCTAAAGATAAAATCTTTTTTTAAAAAGACGGTACACAGCTTACAGTGAAAATTGACTTTTGTCAGGGAAGATTGTAGTCTACAACATGATGACCTGCCATAAACCGCTTTTAGTTAATATGTATCAATTTCAGACCATCCTTTGTGGTTACTTTAGGACTCAGTTAATAAGGCCATCATGCAGGCTTCCCCTGAGCTTGGCAGGTTTAGTATGTGGCCCCTTTGCGTTCACACTGTTCTGAAAGAACGGGGAGTCAGATCACATGTCTGAGAAGACATTTGTCGTCAGTGCTCCCCAGGCATCTTCCTAAATAATACATTGTCTTGAGCCCTGTCACTAGATGAGAGAATGAGGAATCTAGGATTTTATTCAGAATTGACATTTCTCTACAGTAGTTTTATTTTTGTTTATTTTTTACATTTCTTTTTGTTTTACTATGAAGGAAAGATGAATCTCAGTTTGTTTATTTACTTTTATCCTCATCTGATGACATTTTTTTTTCATTCCTTTTAGAGAGGAATGGAGAGAGAAACTGATGCAAGAGAGAAGCATCAGCTGGTTGCCTCACATACACACCAGACTGGGGATCATATATGTTCAGACCTAGGGTTGTTTGCATGCACCCGCCCCTGGTCTGGTATCAAACCCACAACCAGTTACAGGAAGAGGCTCCAACCAACTGAATCACACTGGCCAGAGCTCAGTTTTAAACCTTAAAACGTACAAGTTGCTTTGTTACGATAAAACTAAATGTATTAAAAACTTTTTTCTCACTTAGGCCAGTGTCCCTCATCTACAGGTTGAAGCTATAGAAGAAGAGACCTCCATCGACTAACCTGTAATAAATTATAAGTACAAAATCTCAGAGGGAAATGAAACAAAAAAGTGTTCCCCCAAATTGCCCCATCAAATCAAGCCCTGCCAGAACTAAGGCAGTTATGAATAGGTAGCTAAAAAACAATGGTCTAGTAACTACCCTGACTTCATTTAATTTTGTTTCTGAAATCTAAAGTCATGCCACAAACCCCAGCACCTTCTGTGTTCCCTAAGCCTCATAGTCTGGGCACAGAACCTTAGGCACTATCTCAGTGTTCTTGCCCAAAGCAGAGCCTCAAAAATCTTGTCTTTGCTTTTATCAGTGTCCCTGGATGAAATGGTTTGACATCAGGAAAGTGCTGAAACTCATTGGTAACAAACAAACCCAGATAAATATACCAACCCTTTATTCCATCCCCCCACTCATTTCCTGTTAGAGTTTGTACTTCCTTTGTCCAATGTGTACCGTATTTTCAATAAACTTTCGCTCTGCTTTCTTCTACATAATTGTCTGTGGGTTCTTTCTGTCGAAGCAGACATACTGGAGGCCTAGCATGGTGATCCATTTGTACAAATTCACTGACAAATCAACCACCATTACAACTTTTACCAGGATTTTTTTTTTAAAAGATTGTATTTATTTTCAGAGAGGGGAAAGGAGGGAGAAAGAGGAAAACATCAATGTGTGGTTGCCTCAAGTGCCCCCCAACTGGGGACCTGGCCCACAACCCAGGCCTGTGTTCTGACTGGGAATCAAACGAACCACCCTATGGTTCACAGGCAGGCACTCAGTCCACTTAGCCACACCAGCCAGGGTGGGATTTTTCATCCAATATGTTTATGTATTGGACTTTATTGTGCCAGCTGTCCTTGAAGGTATTTGGTTGATGATCATTGGTAAAATGTATTCTATGTACTATTGAGACATGTCCATATTCTGTTTAATTTTATCAGGACACTTGAATTTATTACACAGCAATTATTTATAAAGAAGAAAAGTTTTAACTTGCATTTGTTTGCCCTAAATTGTATTCTGTACGTCAAAGGGAGGAAGAGCTTGATAAACACACTTTTTTCAGGCTTTTTTCAAAATGTCTCTTGGGCAGAGGCTCAACTTCCTAGTGCTATTGGCCCTGGGACTGCCCTTTCTCCTGGCATCAGCTTTGAAGGGGCTGGACTCCAACCTGGGATTCTGGCTCCTGAGCCAGGGATAATCCCCAGCACTAGCTGTGAAGCCCTCACTGAAGCAGCCACACTAAGAAAAGGAGGTTCAGCTAAAAGTGCTGTTTGCATTGTTGCAATTATGGTCCACTCCCCTACCCCCCTGCCATTTCCACTAGCATTGCAGAACACTTACCATAGGCCCCCAGTCTTAATGGGAATGCCATCAGCTGTCAGCTGTGGTGGATTTTCAAGGGGAATCTTAGAGTCTGAACTGCAATTTGCCTGCTCTTCGAGCCCAGCATGGACTGTGATCCTCAGGAGATTGGTTATTTGGGCTGGGTCTTTGCTCCTTCACCCACCTTTCTGATGACAGGCTAAGATACCATCCATTGAGGTGAATTTGATACCTCACTCTGTCTCCTAGAGTGTGTTGGGGTCATGGTCTCAACATTCATCCTGCAGAATAGGGCACAGCTGGATATGAATTTGGGGACCTCTTATTCAGAAGTGATGCTGCAGACCTAGGTATCATGATCTCACTGGGTGAGTGGTCACCTCTCTCCATGAGAGGACCCCACCCCTGCCTTATTCTATTCTCTAGGTTCAGAGTGGACTTGTGGACAATGGTGCTCACCACATCTTCCCTGCAGCTCTGACCATATTCTAAACCCACATCATTCTTTGCAGCCTCTATCTGCCTGTGCCACGGCTGTTTGGGACATAGATTTTCTTGAATCCCAGGTTCCAGCACACTCTGGCCACGGACACCCTTACTCCAGATTCCAGTTAACACAGATATGAGTACATTTTAAAGAAAACAATGTATGTAAGAAAAATTAGCTCTGGCTGGAGTGGCTTAGTTGGTTGGAGTATTATTTTGTGCCCCAGAGCGTCACAGGTTTGATTTGTAGTAAGGTGTACCTGTGTTGGGGTGCATGCAGGAGTCATCTGATCAAAGTCTCTCCTTCTCTTACTCTTTAATCAATAAATATTTCAAAAATTAAGGAAAGTTAAATTTAGGCTATATTAAAGAGAATAAACACTATCAGTTAAAGTTCCCCAGCACAGAACTGCTGTCAGGTCAGTTTTAGGTACTGTTTAAACTTCACTTGAAATCTAACATTGCCTCCATTTTTTATTTCTTGAGAATTTTCACCTGATTGATTATCTTGCTACTCATATTCTAAAAGTTTTAGTGGCCTGTTTTCTTGAGTGTGTCTTGCTGTGACTAAATCCAGTAAAAAGTTTTAACACCCAAGTTCATCATAGACATGTAAGTAAAATATTGTTATGGAATCTATTTGTAACTCATGTACTGAAAATATCAGAAATATACACGGAACAATTGCTATAAAGACACTAAGGTTCTCTCAGAAACTGAAGAAAGTCATCTTACTATTCATGGGGAGTAAAGCTCTTTGAATATCAGGAGGCTAGGTGTGTTCACTCACAGATGGGAGCAAAAATACTTGAGATGTGTGGAGGAATCATGGAGGGGAGATATTAGGCAGCCCCTTCATGGAGGGAAGATATTAGCTAAGTGAATGGTGTGATACCCTACCTTTTACTTCCTCTGAATTTATTTTATCTGGTATTGCTTTTTATTTGTGTTCCAATAACAGAAATTACTAGTTTTTCTCCATTAACAATTCTTATGAAACTTACTGAGGCATAGTTTATTGTTTTGTAAGTATATCTGGGAGTGTGATTAGCCAGTTTACAGTTGTCAGCCTCCAAGAAGGTGTGGAAAATGGGCGTCTGAACCTGAGGAAAAGGTTTGGATTCAGAGAGTGGATCTTGTCAGGGAACAATGATAAATTCACTCATTCTTTTCCACATGACTTTTTTTTTACTGAATTTTCTCAGATATGGTGTATTCCAAACTTTTAAGAGTATATACATGTATCTGGGAATACTAGTTATGTACCAATTTTATATTTGCTTCCAGAATGGGTGCAATGTTGGCATATTATTATGTCGAAAGTGGGCACCTGAACCTAAGGCAAAGGTTTTGAATTTGAGATTTTACTACTTATCCTGGTCATGATGATCATTCCTGCTGAAAATGCACTGACAATGTCTGCATGGGGATTGCAGAATATTTCCAAAAGTGATTTAGGTCAAACTACAGAACAGTATTCGTGTTGATTAGTGAAGTTATATAATGAGAATTATATATCTAAGAAAGAAGGCTCTATTAAGCCTGAGAACAGGTAAGACACAATGGGTGGTAAACAAAGGACACTGACTTTTAAGAACGAGAGATTTAACCTGAACTATGTCTCTGCTGGAAACTTGGCTACCATGAAGTTGTTTCTACAAAGTGTGAATCTATTTCATTCATGAGAACCTGAGGAAACAATAGGTGACAAAGACAGTAAGTTGTGAGCAGAAAAGTTTAGAATGTAAGGAAAGACATGGCATCATTTACTGATTATTTCATCTACTTCTTGGGCTCTTCTAGGTCAGCGAGTAAATAAAAGTGTTTGTAACCAGAGCCTTTATTGATGGCTAGCAAGCAGTCAAAAAAAATTTCATGTTATAGTAAATTTTAAGGGATAGGTGCTGTTGAAAAGGGAAAAAAGAAGCACACCAAATGACAAGTATGAGGTTTTCAGGATTTTAAGAGCGTGACCCTTCACCAGAAAGAGATGACACCTTTTATTATGTTCAAGATCTCTTTTCCAACAGGACTAGTCATTTTCCAGTACCTTCCTCGGGAGCCCGTGTCTTTTCTCCTCTCATGAGGGGCAAACCTCTTTTCACCTTCGTTGACTCTAGAAACCACAGTACCCAGAAGGCACGTCGAGGGCTGAGCCAATGAAAGCTCAGAAAAGGCTTTTCCGTTGGGGCCAAACGCATGAGGGCGGGGCTTCCGCCGCCCTGCTGGCGGGCACTTTGTCTTCTGTCAGGGTTACTTCATCTGTCAGAGGGAGCCAAGCGCTGGGCCGCGGTAGCGATGCGGTCACGAGAAGGCGGAGAGACATGGTCGCCGCGATTGTGAGGCTCCGTGACTCCGCCCGGGGTGCCTCGGGCCTGGTCCGGATGGGGACCGCGGTGCCCGGCGTCCCCTTCTCGCCCGCTGCGTCGCTCCGCACACAGAGTCCGCCTGCGGCGGCGTTGCTGAACCTCCGGGCAGAGGTGAGTGAGCGTCCCTGGGCCCTCCTTCGCTCCCTTCAGCCCACCGAGCCCCGCAGCGCGAGTGCGAGGCGCCGGTCACGTTCTGTTTGCCCAGGCCGCGGCGTTCGGGACCGTGAGCTAGTTCTCGTGTGTACAAACGGTGTGACGGGGTGGGCGAAGGTGACTGGCTGAGGGGCCGGCCTATAACGACGCGCGAATACTGCTATCTCTGAAGGACCCGCAGACCCGGCCTAGGCCTTACATCTGCTTTCAACGTCTGAGGCAGAGTCACGTCCTGACTGGGAGGCAGAGGGGTTGCACCTTCATTCTGAGGGTCCTGGGAGCCCGGGATGGTCGTGAAACTGATTGGGGACACAGGCTGTGTCATGGTTTACAAAGTCTTTTAGATCTTGCTGAGATAGAAAACCGACTGGAGTGGGGTGATGAGGACAGGGAGGCACAGGAATAGGAGCCCCTGTTCAAGGTCACAGGTAAGAGGCTGCGCTGAGGAGACAGTTGGCCTGAGGTCACCAGACTCCAGGGCTGGGATGAGATACAGCTGAAACCTGCTTACCAGGAGCTGAAAGGATGGTTGATTATTTCTTCCCACAGTTCCCGAAGTTGAAAACCGTTATGAAACTAGACAAGGAAGGAAAGGGTGTCCCAGTGCCTACCTGGTGGTGGCATTATGTTATAATGTCTAAAGACTCCTTCCTTGGTCTTTTCTCAGCTCTTGGTTGTGAGGACCCTGGAGATACCCTAATCTTGAGAGTAAGTCACCAGTGATATCAAGATGCTCCCATTTCTCCTGTCAGCGTTAGAAACATTAAACCTGTAGACTTTAAAAAAAATTTTTTAAACCAAACTGAGTATGGTTGCCAGGAAACAGAGATCTCAACGGAGTGAGAAAATACTTCGGAAAATGGCAGTTTTAGCACTGATTTTATACATCAGAATCAAAAGGAAAGACATAAATGTGGAACTTGAAATCCATTGGTGATAGGTGTGGGAGGCAGGAGAAAACATGGAAGGAAACTCTGATATTATATAAAAAGTAAAAGTGAATAGACACATGGTTCTTTTACATTAGTGGTTATTATAGATAGCTAATTAACACAATAAGAAGAACAATGCAGGATTTTTGGTCTCTGGTGCAGTGTTTGTGCCCTGAGGGGTATAAATAAAAAGGAAATTATCCTGACATTTGAAGGATGTGTTAATATAGATGGAAAAACACAAAGATGGGCTCACTAAAGGTAAAGCTTGACCTTTCCAAGGGAAAATACTGGCCTAAGACATGACTCCTTGCCATGACTTGCATTTAGTTAGACAGTTTTAACTTCAGACCATCTATGGGGGTATTTTTAGTCTTTCAGTTTTTAAGGCTATCATGGCAGACTCCTCTAAGCTAGTCAGGTTTAGTATGTGGCCCATCCCCCCTTTTTTTAGGTTCATACAGGTGGCCAGTGTAAGCAGTAATGGAAGGTTTTTGAGGGAGAGACACCTGCACGTGAAAATGCTTAGACATGCCATAGAGCTGGGAATACGTACCTCTCTGATGTCCATCCTTTGTATTAAAAACAAGGAACTGAGAGAGTCAATAATCAGACCTGTAAAATGTCCAAATGATAATTTTAGTATCTCTTAGGGAGAAAATGGGGCATTTGCATAAGAGTCGTGCAAAAAAGATTATGAGAGTTAAGGGAGGAGACAGAGAGCACAGGACCAGGAGGAGAGCTGATGGACCAGAGCTGGGCCTCAGAGGTAGAAGGAAAGGTTGACTTATTGGTCCATTTTTTATTGTACTTTTTTCTATTACCATTTATCTCCCTTACTTGGTCTTCCACCTCCACTGTCCCTCCTCCCCACCTCGGTTTTTTAAGAAATGCAAGTAGTTTCACATTTCACAGTTGTGGAAGAAAAAGGAAATGGTTCAACCATCCCAGTGTTTTTGGTCCTAGCAGCTGAAGCAGTGGAGGCCCCATCAACTGGGCAAGGGAAGTTGGTGGTAGGTTAATTCTCTTTAGGAATATCAGAAGGTTTTTTGGTTTTTTGGTTGTTGCCGTGTATTTCTCAATTTTTAAAAGTTTCCAAGAGCAGTGAGTAGAAACATCAAGTGAGCAGCTGAACATATGGTGTTCAATAGGGCAATAGGATGTAGGCGTGCAAAAGTTATGGCTCTTTTGTGCATGAGAGCGAAGGGGCAGAGCTGAGGGAGTCAACTTGTGGTGTGAAGATGTGAAGGAGGTAGAGATCACACAGTGATGTGCATAGCTAGAGGAAGTGTGAGCTGATGGTCCTGGACACCTGGTGTTGTGATTTAATGGTGAAGCATATGTCAGTTTTGCTGTGCCTTGGAGGCATGATCTGGGAGGATCAGTGAAATTGCTTAGCAGGAAGGATGGGGCCCTCAGGCATGGTCCCAAGTTTAGATGGCATTTATTTGCCCCTCTTACTCTCATCCTGCCTGCCTTCATTGTGGGGATATGAGTGATTAATGAGACTAGATGAGACTGCAGGCAGCTCTGTCATCAAGGGTTGGTGTCTTCTCTGAACTGGTGGTTCGTGAGTGGGTTGGGCATGGGGAACAGTAGGATTGTGAGATCTCAGACAGACTGTTTCAATTCATTTGTATTAATTTTGACAGATTGTTGTGACATTTGAGGATGTTGCCGTGTATTTCTCAAGGACAGAATGGCACCTTCTTAGTGAGGCTCAGCGACACCTGTATCTCGATGTGATGCTGGAGAACTTTGCCCTTATATCTTCATTGGGTAAGACATTCACTGTCCCTGCGTACTTTTCTTTGGCATGTGTGCACCTCTCTTTTCCCAGGGTTGCAGTTTCCTCCTTCTAAGGTATAAGGGTCTTGACCAGACTTGTACCCAGGAAGCAATGGACAGCAGCAGCTGGTCTTGTGGTGTCTAGGATTTTTTCTTTTTGTCTCATTGCCCCAAACTTCAATAAACTAACTCTCAAAAAAAAAAAAAGACCCTTTACTCAGCTGTGACCTGGACTAAGCTTTGCATTTCCCCATGCCCTAAGGTTTTCCGGGGTTGTTCTGTCTTCACATGTGGACTGTGTACACAGTTTGCTTTTCCAGATTTCTGTGTAGATCCTGTACTTGTCAAGGCTTGTTTATTTGCAATGTTCCCTCCTCTTCTTTCAGCCCCAGTACCTGGTGTACTGAACCTGTCACTGATCAGACATGGGTTCATCCATGTGACACCTTGATGAATGACCCAACAATCTGTATTGGAAGGAACACGTCTTTATTTACAACATTCCAACCCTGGCAGTGGGGTGGGGTGGGGGGCTCAGAGCACTTACGCTCAGAGCCCTCCTTTCCCACAAGATGCAGCATTTCCCTTGTTCCCTAAAAGGCTGTAAGCCAAAAGCCCCAAAAGTTCCTTATGTCTTTACCTTAAGTCAGCTGTGCAAGCGATTCTGTCCTCCAGGATCTGGGGTGTGTTGTCATCAGCTTTTGTGTAACAGTCCAAGAAAGGATGTATCACATTACACTGGACCAGAGTGAAATCAGGGCAAGACATAAGTCCCAAGAGTCCAGATAGAGTCCGGGTTTGCAAGTCAGCAGCAGGTCACTATCTTGCAAAGGAGAGTCTTTGGAGTCAGCTAGAGCCTGCAAGATCAGAAGAGCAACATGCCTCCTTCCTACTACACCAGGCCACATGGCCAAATCCTAACTACAAACTACATAACTAGCTGTTCTCTTATTTCTCCGTATCACATGGCTGCTACATCATTCCTCCCTCATGGTTCTACTACCTTCCAAGACTTATGACCAAATTCTTTCATGGCTGCTCACCATTAATTTTAAATCCTGACCCCAGAGCCTCCTGTGTGACCTTGTCTCTGACTCCTTCCACTTTAAGCTACATTTACCAGTTCTTCTGTATTTACATTTTTTCTGTTGCTATCCCCAGTCAAGGCAGGAGCGACTCCATGGGAGTGCCCCTCTGGCTACATCAGGAGTCAGGATATATACTGAAAGTTTTACCCACCTTGCCCTGAGGTAGTAGCACAGCTATTATCTTACCTTGTTATAAAAAGTATCTTTCTTTTGTTTATTTTTTAAAAATATTTTATTTATTTATTTTTAGAGATAGGGTAAGGGAGGGAGAAAGTTAGGGAGAGAAACATGGATATGCCAGAGATATATCAATAGATTGCCTCTTTGTCACCCGCAACTAGGACCTGGCCCACAATGTTGGCATGTGCCCTGACTGGGAAACAATCCAGAGACCTTTCACTTCACAGGCTGTCTCTGAATCCACTGAGCCACACTAGCCAAGCATGAAAAGTATCTTAAGCCTTATTGTCTGCTCCTTCATCCTCCAACCAAAGGCTATGGATGATTTGGGGGCCTCTCAGTCTAAACTCCATTTCCAGCCCTTATAGGGAAGGATTTGAGGTCAGTAGTGTTTCTGGAAGCCTAATGGATTTCTCATTGAATAGGGAGGAAAAGCATTTTTTATATTTCTGTTGATTATTTCTACATCTCTATATTTTTATCTTCACTGGAAAATGTTTTTATTGATTGAGAGAAGAAAGGACAGAGAGAGAGAGAAACATCAGTGTGAGAGAGAAGCATGGATCAGTTGCTTTCAGTACTTGTCCTTAATCAGGAATTGATCTACAACCTAGGTTTGTGCCCTTATCGGGAATCAAACCCTCAACCTTATTGTGCACAGGCCAGTGCTCTAACTAACGGAGCTACTTGGCCAAGGCTGGATAAAATATTATGTATATGTTTATTAGTTCTGTTTTTTTAAAGTATAGTCAACTTCAATAATTCCTTATTACTTTCAAATGGGATGATTTACCCGTTGTTGAAAGGGGGATATTCAAATTGTCTAGTACTGTTGCACTGCATTTTCTGCTCTCAGGTCTCATATTGTTGGTGTGATGTACTTAGGTGCTCTGTGGTTGGGTGCATAGTGGTTAATATTGTTATCCTCTTGATGACCTCACTTTGTTATCATTTTAGGATGTCTTGTTTCTTGCATGATAGTGTGCTGAGTTGTACTATGGTTATGTATTTCTTCTGTTTTCTCTTGCATTTGCATCATCAGTATTCCATGTAATTGTTTAACTGGGAGGGAGGCAGAAGGGTTCTTGTGTATCATAAGAGAGACAGGAGTCCAGCCATGACAGGATGGGCTCAGAGGGTTTCTGGCATTTCTGGATGGCACTTGCAGAGCATTTGATGCCAGAGGTTTGTTAACACTTAGTGAGGAACCTGTTCTCTTTAACTATATTTTTTCACCATTTCCAGTGACCACACCTTAATGGTTGCCCTTGTGGTTGCCCTTTCCAAGTGTTAGTGCTTGGCCTATCTGTTAGTTCTCACAGTTATCATTTCTACTCTGATTTATAGCCAGGGATAAGCTGTACCTCTCTAACCATTACACCACTGCCATTTCCCTAAGGAGTCTTTTTGTTGTGCTCTTCAATATTGGTCAATACTTATTGCATCTTGAAGTGTGCAAATGTTTCTAAACAAATCTTGCACAGCATCTGCTTTACTGTGGTTGATTTTCATGGTTTTAGACACATTCCCTTTCCTCTACACAGCCTGACATCACCAGCAGGAGGGGTTTTGCAGGCAGCTGTCTACAGTGGTACAACTTATATACCCTCCTGTCATCCTTGTGTCATGTCCTAAACTAGTGTTTTTGTTATAGAGGTGGCTATTTATAGATGTTAGTGGCCTAGTAATGTACAACAACCACTGTGTCCGAATCTGTCTCACTTGTCTAGAAAACTTTCACATAGAATCATGCCTAGATGCAACAAATGCAAGTTTTTGGTGAGAAAACCGCCTCCCTGTAGGTCATCATGTATTTTACCAGAATTTCTTTTTGTTCAGGTTGTTGCTGTGGACCAGAGGATGTAGAGGCACCCACTGAACAGAGCATTTCTGGAAGAATCTCACAGTGTAAGAAACCCAAGTCAGTTTTGGCTACCCAGAATCTGAGCCACCCCTGTGAGAGTTGTGGACCAGTCTTGAGAGACATTTTCCTCTTGGTTGACAATCAGGGAACACAGCATAGCTCAACACTGCTGAGGTGTGGGGCATGTGCAAAACCATTTTATTTCAGTGCACAGAGTCACCAGCACCAGGAGCAGCGGGACATGACAAAGAATTGGATCTTAAGCAATGTGGACAGAGTCTCACTTACAGAGAGCCACAATTTCCATATGTCATGGAAGCCTTGTCCCTTTACTCAGGTTGGAAAGTCCTTCCTCATCAGCTCAGGACATCTCAAGCAAATGGCTACTCATAACATGTACAGGGCAAACAAAATCTCTAAGTCTGGAATGACTTTTCAAAGCAGAAAACATTACAGTCAAAGAGAATGCAAGAAAGCCATCGGCCATGATCACACACTTGTTGAGAACCACAGATCCCTTCCTGAAAGACATTGTTTTTCATGTTGCGAATGTGGGGAATCTTTTACCCATAGTTCTGCCCTCTATAATCATCAGAGAGTTCACAATGGAGGGAGACCAGATGAGTGCAGTGAATGTGGAAAACCTTTTACCAGTAGCTCTGATGTCTGCGAACATCACAGAGTTCACACTGGAGAAGGGCCTTATGAGTTTGGTCAGTGTGGGGTATCTTTTGCCAGTAGGTCTGACCTACATAAGCATCATAGAGTCGACACTGGAGAAAGACCTTATGAGTGCACTGAATGTGGAAAATCTTTTACTTGTAGTTCTGCCCTTCGTTACCATCAGAGGGTTCACAATGGAGAAAGGCCTTATGACTGTGGTGAATGTGGGAAATCTTTTAACAGTATTTGGGCACTTCAACGTCATCACAGAGTTCACACTGGAGAAAGACCTTATGAGTGTAGTGAATGTGGAAAATCTTTTAACAGTAGTTGGGCACTTAGACGTCATCACAGATTTCATACTGGTGAAAGGCCTTATGAGTGTAGTGAGTGTGGGAAAACTTTTCACATTAGCTGGGACCTTCAATGTCATCACAGAGTTCACACTGGTGAAAGGCCTTATGAGTGCAGTGAATGTGGGAAATCTTTTTCCAGTAGCTCTGCCCTCTATAAACATCAGAGAATTCACATTGGAGATAGGCCGCATGAGTGTGGTGAATGTGGAAAATCTTTTACCAGTCGCTCTGAGCTTCGTAAACATCACAGAGTTCACACTGGAGAAAGGCCTTATGAGTGCACTGAATGCGGAAAATCTTTTAATCGTAGCTATGCCATTCGTAATCATCAGAGAATTCACACTGGAGAAAGGCCATATGTGTGTGGTGAATGTGGAAAATCTTTAACATGTAGCTCTGCCCTCCGTTATCATCAGAGAGTTCACACTGGAAACAGGCCTTATGAGTGTGGTGATTGTGGGAAATCTTTTTTCATTAGTTCTGCCCTCCATTATCATCAGAGAGTTCACACAGGAGAAAGGCCTTATGAATGCAGTGAATGTGGGAAATCTTATACCAGAAGCTCTTCCCTCTATAAACATCAGAATTCACACTTGAGGAAGGCCATAATAGTGCAGTGAATGTGGGAAATGAATATACTTGTAGCTCTGCCTTTC
The DNA here is from genome assembly GCA_004024845.1 of Tonatia bakeri. NCBI lineage: Eukaryota > Metazoa > Chordata > Mammalia > Chiroptera > Phyllostomidae > Tonatia > Tonatia bakeri. The sequence continues at coordinate 49,003 of PVIA01003605.1, read as the reverse complement.
ATTGTTATCAATGTGTTCACACTGGGTAAAGGCCTTAGGAATGCACTGAGTGTAGGAAATCTTTACCACAACTCTGATCTCTGTTGTCAAAGAGTTCACACTGGATAAATGCTTTATGAGTGTACTGAATGGGGGGAATCTGTTATCTGTATCAGTCACCTTTAATAGTATCAGAGTTCACACAAAAGTAATGTTTTATGAATGTGGTAAATATGGGAAGTCTTTTTTTTTTTTAGATTTTATTTATTTATTTTTACAGAGGGAAGGGAGGGAAAAAGAGAGAGAGAGAGAAACATCAATGTGCAGTTGCTGGGGGCCATGGCCTGCAACCCAGGCATGTGCCCTGACTGGGAATCGAACCTGCGATGCTTTGGTTCACAGCTCACACTCAATCCACTGAGCTACGCCAGCCAGGGTGGGAAGTCTTTTTATTTGTTGCATTAACCTTCATTGTCATCAGAGAGTTCACACTGGAGAATGGCTTTACGTCTGCAGTGAATGTGGGAAATATTTTTCTTCTGTCAGTGATTTACACTATTTTGAGAGACATTACACGACCGAAATGCACTTTGAGTTGTATGAATATGGGGTATATTTTACCAGTCACTGTTGCCTTTGTTGTCATTAGAGAATTTACAAATCTAAGTTCTTCTAGGAAAATTTGGAAATCTTAATTTTTTTATCTATTCCTTTTGTTGTCTTCTGAAAAGTCACACAGGAGAAAGGTTTCATATATACATGCAATATAAGAAATTTTTTTTCTTATAACGCTAGCCTTTGATATTCAGAGATTTCACTCTGGTAAAGGGCCGTATGAATACAGTGAATGTGAGAGATTCTTTTTCTATCCTTTCTTATCATCAGAGAGTTTACGTAGGAGATAAGCCTTATGGTGACTTCAAATGTTGGAAATTGTTTTTCTCATAGTCAGGGCCAGCCTTAGCACAGTTCACGCTGGTTAAATTCTTCAGTGATGAAGTGAACATCAAAAATCTTCAGCTATAAGTACATACCCTTTCGACATTGTGAAGTGTCACTGTTAATGGTTAGATTTTAGGAAATGTAGTTTTTTTCAATGTAATGACACTAAAAAAACTTTCTCAGGACACGTCTGAGTTTAGTTTTATATGTTCACAATGCAGACATTCTCAGAAGTTTAATGTGTAAATTTTGAAGAACCTAACAAAAGAACAATCTCTACTAAATGTGCTTTTATGCATTATTACTTATAGTATATGTTGGTTTCATTTCCTCACTCTAAGAAAATCTTAGTTTAATAATTATAAATGTTAGCTGTTTCCATATGTTCATCATGCTCTCTGTTATTTTAGTTGGATTTCCCTAAGGATTTATAATGAGCATTTTTACAGGTGTTTATGTATTACTGAGATGTTTTTAGTAAATTGTGTACTCTGTAATTTACCTATTCTTTTAGTGCTACTATTTGTAAAGGAAATTAGCACAAATTAATAGTACAGAGTGAAACAATGCAGATGTATGTTGTAATGTCACCCATTTTCACTCCTTGAAATTTTTTGCTTTATGAAATAATTTTTTTGGAATAATTATTTGAAATATTGGAAAACATTTCCAAATTTGGATTTTCTGCTGTATACAATGTAGTAGGTATGTAATATATACCTTAAGGAATAATCTACATTATTAACACATTTCATCACTTTTTAAAATTCAAGATATTTCTAATATAATAAAAAGCAAGGCTTTTTAGTGTTCACTCATTTTTATGGTTTGTCGTTTGGAGTTTGCTGGTCTGGAGGAGGACTTCAAGGTGCACTGGGTGGTATGAGTATGAACGGGTATTTGTTGAACCTCAAAGTACTCCCGGAAGTTCAAGAGGAGTTCAGTGAGTAGACTCCCCATTCCTTGGTCCATGCAACCCGGGTTTAAATCTTAGATTATTGACTGTAGTTATGATTACAGGAAAGCAATGTACTCTATGGACCTCAGTATTTTCCTGTGTAAAATGGGGTAATAAGCAACCTTGCCTTAACTGGTTTGGCTCAGTGGGTTGAGCGTTGTCTCACAAACTGAAAGGTCACAGGTTCAATTCACAGTCAGGGTACATGCCTGGGTTTCATACCAGTTTCCCAGTTGGGGGCATGTGAGAGGGAAAGAATTGATGTTTCTTTTCTTTTTTGTTTAATATACTTTATTTGATTATGCTATTACAGTTGTTTCATTCCCCCCCTTCACTCCCTTCCACCCTGTACATCCTCTCCCACCCACATTCCCCCCCTTTAGTTCATGTCCATGTGTCATAAGTTCTTTAGCTTCTACATTTCCCATACTATTCTTATTCTCCCCCTGTCTATTTTCTACCTACCATCTATGCTACTTATTCTCTGTACCTTTTCCCCCTCTTTCCTCCTCCCACTCCCTGGTTGATAACCCTCCATGTGTTCTCTATTTCTGTGGTTCTGTTCCTGTTCTGGTTGTTTGCTTTTGTTTTTGTTTTAGGTGTGGTTGTTAATAATTGTGAGTTTGTTGTCATTTTACTGTACATTTTTAAAATCTCTTTTTCTTAGATAAGTCCCTTTAACATTTCATAAAATAAGGGCTTGGTGATGAACTCCTTTAACTTGACCTTGTCTGAGAAGCACTGTATCTGCACTTTCGTTCTAAATGAAAGCTTTGCTGGATAGAGTAATCTGGGATGTAGGTCTTTGCCTTTCATGACTTGGAATACTTCTTTGCAGCCCCTTCTTGCCTGTAAGGTCTCTTTTGAGAAATCAGCTGACAGTCTTATGAGGACTCCTTTGTAGGTAACTGTCTCCTTTTCTCTTGCTGCTTCTAGGATTCTCTCCTTCATTTTAATCTTGGCTAAGGTAATTATGGTATGCCTTGGTGTGTTCCTCCTTGGGTCCAACCTCTTTGGGACTCTCTGAGCTTCCTGGACTTCCCAGAAGTCTATTTCCTTTGCCAGATTGGGGAAGTTCTCCTTTATTATTTGTTCAAATAAGTATTCCACTTGTTGCTCTTCCTCTTTTCTTTCTGGTACCCCTATAATTCGGATGTTGGAACGTTTAAAGGTATCCTGGAAGTTCCTAAGCCTCTCCTAATTTTTTCAAATTCTTGTTTCTTCATTCTTCTCTGTTTGGTTGTTTCTTTCTTCCTCCTGGTCCACTCTATTGATTTGAGTCCCAGTTTCCTTCCCATCACTATTGGTTCACTGTACATTTTCCTTTATTTCACTTAGCATTGCCTTCATTTTTTCATCTAATCTGCGACCAAATTCAACTAGTTCTGTGAGCATTCTGATCACCAGTGTTTTGAACTGTGCACGTGATAGGTTGACTATCTCTTCATTGCTTAGTTGTATTTTTTCTGGAGCTTTGATCTGTTCTTTCATTTGGGCTTTTTTTTTTTTTTTGTCTTGAAATGCCTTTTATGCAGTGATGGGCAGAGCCTTAAGTGTTCACCAGGGTGGAGTAACCCACATGCTGTGTTGTGATGCTGTATGTGGGATGGGTCTGAGATGGAACAGTGGCGCTTGCTCCACTCTCTGCTGGATTTCAGTCACTTCCCCTGCTTCCCACAAGCAAATTGGGCCCTTCTGGTGCTGATTCCCGGGTTGGTGTATGTCCTGGGACCCTGTGGGTCTCTCCAGCGAACTCTCCTGTGAGGCTGGGAGTCTCTCCTGGCACCTCAAACCCCACAGGTGTTTTCAATTGGTGTTTTAAGGCTTTATTTCCCCGTGCTGGAACTCTGGGTTGCAAGGTCTGTGTCACTGCCCAGTTTCACCTGGTTTATCTGCACACAAATGTGGGACTGCCTGGTTTGCCAGTCGCCTTGTATGCCATGCCCCTCCACAATCACTGCCTCACTGGGTCTGCCTGCTGCCCCCTTGCGCACCCGGGGTCCGGAGTCCGGGGTCTGGAGTCCAGGGTCCGGAGTCCAGGGTCCGCCAGCCACTATTCTCTGGCCCAGCTGCCTGACTCCGCCCCTCCTTCTGGTCTGGATGAATATTTCTTCTTTAACTGCTTGGTTGTCATACTTCCATACAGTTCAATTTTCTGTCACTACTGGTTGTTTATAAATTTTTTTTTGTCCTTATTTTGCTTGTGCGAGGAGGCACAGTGTATCTATCTATGCCTTCATCTTGGCTGGATGTCGAAAAATGAATCGAATTGATGTTTCTTTTGCACATCAATATTTCTCTCCCTCTCTTTACCTTCTCTCTAAAAGTAAGTGAATGTAAGTTAATGAAATGTGTTTTAACAGTTGCTTTTTCAGTTTATATTTTTATTCATTTATTTTTTCATATTCATATTATTTTTTCAAATAATTAATGTTATTTTTCTTCATTTATTATGCCCTGCCATAGCTAGGACAGGACACTGACTTCTAACAACAAGAGATTTGTCCTGAGGTAAGACTGCTGGAAACTTGGCTACTCTGAAATTGTTTCTACTATGTGTGAGTCCATTTTCTTTACAAGAACCTGAGGAAAAAGTAGGTAACAGAGATAGTAAGTTGTGAACAGAGAAATTTGGAAGAGTGGAAGAAAAGATATGGTATCATATTTCATTTAAATAATTTACTGATTTCATTTGCTTCAGAGGCTCTTCTGGGTCTGTGTTACATATCAGCGAGTAAATAAAGGTGTTTGTAACCAGGTTTCCTCAAAGCCTTTATTGAAGGCTAGCCAAGAAGTGAAAAATAATTTCATATTATAGTAAATTTTGAAGGGATAGGTGCAGTTGAAATGTGAAAAAAAGTAGCACACCAAAATGACAAATATGTGGATCCTCAGGATTTTAAGAGCTCTCATTCAAAGAAGCAAGAAAGATTTGATTAGATCAGGTTGCTGTTCCGTGGACAACAAAAATGCAATACAATTTTCCTATGTTAGTGAGTTGGATACAGTGTCAGACCATTTTATGATCATTGGGCCAGTAGCAGGGAGCTGGAAATACTGTATATTTTATTTTTTTGAGAAGTGATTTTTAAATAATATCTGGTAAGTTCTTAGATTTTTTTCATCTCCTTTTTAATGAGTTTACTATTTTTCAAGTTTGGTTTCAAGTTATGTTTTAGTGTCATGTTTGCTGTAAATTATTAAGTAAAACAGGCTTCTTACAAAATTACTGATTTTTGATATTTATTGTGTATATATATATATATATATATATATCCACATTTTTCTTAATTCTAATATGAGCTTTTTACATTTCTGAGGTAAATATACATTATCTTTCAGTATGAATATGTTGTTTATTTACTCTAAATATAATTTACAGTTATGGTCTTTATTCCATTAGGAATATAAGAAATATGTGACCTCTGATCTTAAATATCTTTGGGGAGTACCAGATTTCTTTTGTTATAATAGTCACAGTATCATTTTTTAAAATTTTTATATATTTTTAAAGATTTTTATTTATTTTTAGAGAGAGGGGAATTGAAGGAGAAAGAGAGGGAGAGAAATATCAGTGTGTGGTTGCCTCTAACATGGCCTCTCCTAGGACCTAACCCACAACCCAGGCATATGTATTGTCTGGGAATTGAACTAATAAAACTTTGGTTCACAGGCCAGCATTCAATCCACTGAGCTACACCAGCCAGGATCATTTTGAAAGGAAAAAATAAACACCAATAACATTGTTAGAATTCAATTCTCCCATTAAAAAAAATTTCATAACTGATTATTTATTTATAAGTAAACAATTGACTTTATTTACTTAAAAATATTTTATTTATTTTTAGATGGAATGGAAGGGAGAGGGAAGAGTGGAAGAAAAACATCAATATGTGGTTGCTTCTGGCACCCCTGACTGGGGACCTGGCTATCAACCTGTGTATGTGCCCGGACTGGGAAGTGAACTGATGACCCTGTGGTTCGCACACTGGCACTCAGTCCACTGATTCACACTGGCCAGGGCTCAATTCTACCACATTTTAAAAAATTTATTTTTCTTCCCCTGGATGGTGTGGCTCAGTGATTGAGTGCTGGCCTGTGAACCAAAGGGTCACTGGTTCAATTCCCAGTCAGGGCACATGCCTGGATTATGGGCCAAGTCCTTAGGAGGGTGTGGGCAAAAGACAACCACACATCGATGTTTCCCTCTTTCTCCCACCATAACCCTCTCTGTAAAAATCTTTAAGAAAAAGAATGTTTCTTTAAAAAAAAAATTATTTTTCGTGATTCATTTGTAACTAATTGAATTTAAAGTTCATATTTTGTATCTGAGATCTTTATTTCAAAGGTTTGTCTTGGGTTATATTGGTCATATATGTGATGGTATTCGCAGGTCATTTGTCTGATAAAATTTTCCAGACCCTGTACTGCAGGAGTACCTCTTTTTACTTTTATCATTTTCAAGATCACTGTGGATCAGGCCGAGTCATTTACCTGTACTTTTCCCGGTGAGTCTGGCCCTTTTGTGTTGGAATCAGGGGGAAAACCCTTTCACCTTCGTGGACCTTAGGAACCACATTACCCAGAAGGCTGTTGGAGGGCTGACCCAATGAAGGCTCAGAATAGGATTTCTCGGTTAGTACCACACGCATGTGGGCGGGACTTCCGTCGCCCTGCTGGTGGGCACTTTGCTCCCAGGATCCCCTCATCTGTCAGAGGCGTCTCAGCTTTGGTTCCCGGAAAAGATGCCCGTGATAAAAAATGAGAGAGTCTTGGTCGCCGCGGCGCAAAGGCAATTGTGAGGCTCTGTGACTCTGCCCAGGTGAACACACCTCCTCCAGGATGGGGACTCTGGTGCACAGCTCCTCCTCCTCACCTGCTGCTCCTGCCTCGCTCCACCCACAGAGTCCGCTGGTCGCGGGCACTTTGAGGTGCCTGGCCGAGGTGAGTGCACATCCCCCCTGGCCTTCCCCACCTTCTCCCAAAAAGCCCCGCATCCGGGCCTGGAGCGCCTGTCAGGCCCTGAAGCCGAGGCCCCAGCGTGGGATCATGGGGCGCTCGTGGGAATAAAAGATGTGAGGAAATGGGAGAGGGTGACTGACTGAGGGGCCGCCCGTGTAAAGACGCGCAGGTGCTGCTGATCCGGGACCCTGGCTTCGGCCTTACATCTGCTTTAAACAGTCTGAGGCGGAGTCACGACCTAACTGGGAATCAGAGAGGTTGCACTGACATTCTGAGAGTCCTGGGAGCCTGGGGAGATTGTTAACCGAGAGAGACACGGGCTGTGTTATGGTTTTCAAAGCTTTTAGAATTCTGCTCAGATAGGAAACCGACTGGAATTGAGTAATGAATACAGTGAGGCACAGGAAGAGGGTCCCTTGTGCCGGTCACAAAGCTGGTAACAGGTTACCCTGAGGTGAGACACTTGGCGGGAGGTCACCAGACTCCAAGGCTGGACCCAGGTAAGGCTGACCCTGCTTACCTGGAGCTGAAGGGTGGTTGACTATGTCTTCCCACAGGTTCTGAAGTTGAAAACCATTATGTAATTAGACAAGGAAGGACAGGGCGTTGCACTCCCTACTGGGTGGTGACATTACCATACAGTGTCTAAAGACTTTCCTTGGTAATTTCCTAGCTCTCACATGAGAGGACCCTGGGGATACCCCAATCCTCAGTGCAGGTCACAGATAATGTCAAGATGCTCCCATTTCTGGTGTCAATGTAAGAAACATTCAAACCTGTACTTTTAAAAATGTTTATTTGAGCTAAACTGAGTATGATTGACTGAAAACAAAATCTCAACGGAGTGAGAACATGCTTCGGAAATTGGCAGTTTTAGCACTTGTTTTATACATCAGAATAGAAAGGGAAGACATAAGTTGGCAACTTGACATCTATTGGTAATAGGTGTGGGAGGCAGGAGAAAACAAGGAAGCAAACTCTCTGATATTAAATAAAAAGTAAAATTGAATAGACACACACTTGTTTTATGTTGGTGGTAATAGGTAGTTAACAACAATGCAGGATTTTTGGTCTCTGCTGTGGTGCAGTATTTGTGTCCTGAAGGGTAAGGAGAAAGGAAATTATCCTGTCATTCCAAATGGTTTGTTAACATTGTGCAAAAATAAAAACATGAGCTCAGTTAAAGTAAAAATTGACCTTCCTTAGAGAAGATCCAGGCCTGGGACATGACTCCTTGCCATGACTCATTTTTAGTTAGAAAGTTTTAATATCATGCCATCTATATAGGTATTTTCAGTCTCTCAGTTTGTAATGCCACCATGGAATACTGCCCTATGGTGGCCTGGTCTAGCAGTTGGCAGCCTGGGTAAGCAGTTATGGAACATTATCCAGGGAGAGACAGGTGCACATGCAAATGCTTGGAGATGACACAGAACTGGGAATAGGAATAGGTACCTCAAGGAAAGGGCTGGGTGGCAGGGGTCAGAGTTATGCCTGTAAAGTGGCCAAATGATAATGATAAAAACATTATGGAGATAATGGGGTATTTGTATAAGAGAAATATATTGATCTCTCCTGGATTTAACAGGCTCCATCTGGCTGCGTAGTGGAAAAATGGTTATAGGAATTAAGGGAGCAGGCAGGGAGCTCAGGACCAGGCAAGTTCTATGATCCGAAGGATTGCTGATGGACCAGACTTGGGCCTCAGAGGTAGAAGGAAAGGTAGGCTTGTTGATTGATCCATTGTTTTAATTCTATTACCATTCTCTTTTCCATTACCATTTATCTTCCTTATACCCTCTTACACCTCTACTTGCCAACTTCTCCCCTCCTTTTTAAAGAAGGGCATGTAGAGTTTCAGATTTTGCAGCTATAGGAGAGAAAAGAAAGTGTTCAAAATGACCCTAGTGCTTTTGTTCATAGTAGCTGAAGTGGTGCAGGTTCCATCAACTGGGCTGAGGAAGATGGCGGTAGATTAGTTCTCGTTGGGAATATCAGAATGTTCTTGTGGTTAACATTTTTAAAGGTTTCAAATAGCAGTGAGTGGAAGCATACAGCGAGCAGCTGAACACATTAGTCTGGAAACCTAGGTAAGATTAGAAGACGGAGACATGCAAAAGTCTGGCTCTTTTTTGCATGAGGGCAAAGGTGGCAGAACTGAGGGAGTCAACCTGGAGTGTGAAGATGAGAAGCAGGTAGAGATCCCACAGTGGTGTGTACTGCCTAGAGGAAGTGTGAGCCGATGGCCCTGAGTTTTTGGTGTTGGGATTTAAGGGTGAAACATAAGATCATGTTTGGCTGTGTTTCAGAGGCATGATCTGGGACTCAGTGGAATGGGGCCCTGCAGCCATGGCCCCAAGCTTAGGTGGCATTATTTGCACCACTTCCTGTTATCCTGCCTGCCTTTGCTGGGGGTGAAGTAAGTGTTTCATGAGGTTGTGATGACATAGCAGGCAGCTCTCTTACCAAGGGCTGGTATCCTCTCCAAACTGGGGGCCTTAGGAGGGATTGGGCATGGGGAAAAATAGGGATATGGGATTTCAGACACACTGTTCCAGATTCATTTGTATTCATTCTGACAGGTTTCTGTGACCTTTGAGGATGTTGCAGTGTATTTCTCCAGGACAGAATGGTGCCTCCTTGATGAGGCTCAGAGATGCCTGTACCTTGATGTGATGCTGGAGAACTTTGGTCTTATATCTTCGCTTGGTAAGACATTGACTCTCCTGTGCAGTTTTCTTTGGCTTGCCTGCACCCCCATTTCCTCAGGGTTGCACTTTTCTATCCTAAGCTCTAAGGATCCTGACCACACTTGCACCCGGAAGTACTGGTTAGCAGCAGCTGGTTGTGGGATCACCCTCTCATCCTGTTCCAAGGTGTCTGTCTTTTTGCCTCATTGTCTCAAACTTTTTTTTTAAAGTTTCTTTTTTAAAAAAAGATTTTATTTATTTGTCTTTAGAGGGGAAGGGAAGTAGAGAGGGAGAGAAACATCAATGTGTGGTTGCCTCTTGTTTGCCCCCCTGCCTGGGAACTGGCCTGCAACCCAGACATGTGCCCTGACTGGGAATTGAACCAGTGACCTTTTGGTCTCAGGCTCCACTTAATCCATTGAGCCACACCAGGCAGGGTGCTGCAAAGTTTTAAACTAACTCTCACTTTCATAAAAAAATAACACGCACTTATATTCACTGGTGATCTGTTCTAGGCTTTGCATTTCCCATGCTCTTCATTCCATGGGGGTTTCTCTGTCCTCACATGTGTGCTATGTGTACACTGTTTGCTTCCCAGAATTTCTGGATAGACCTTGTACTTGGCAGAGCTAGTTTGTTTGCACTGCCTTTCTCCCTGCAGCCCCAAAAGCTGCTGTAGTCAACCTGCATAGGGAAGGACTTAAGATCACTAATGTTACCAGAAGTCTAATAGATTTCACATTTATTAGTGAGGGAAAACATTTATTTATTTATTTATTTATTTATTTATTTATTTATTTATTTGAGAAAGGGGAAGGGAGGTAGAAAGAAAGGGAGAGAAACATGATGTGTGAGAGAATAAAGGATCGGTTGCCTATCTCACATCCCCAACTGGGGAGCTGTTCACCTGAGGATATGTTTGTAGACTGTTACAATGGAAGAGATTGAGAGAAAGAAACACCAGTGTGAAAGAAAAACATTGACTGGTTGCCTTCTGTAGCTGCCCTGCCTAGGAATCTAGCTCACAAACTTTTGGTGCAATTTTTTTAACTAACTGAGCCAGTAGTCCGAGTGTGTTTGATGTTGTCTATTTTGTCTGAGAATTTTAACTACTCCTCTCTTTGGTTTTATTTGTGTGGAATATTTTTTTACATCTGTTTCTTTTCAACATATTTGAGTCCATAACCTTTTTTTAAAGGTTTTATTTATTTGTTTTTAGATAGAGGGGAAAGGAGGGAGAGATGAAGAGAAACATCAGTGTGTGGTTGCCTCTCACACGCCCCCTACTGGAGACCTGGTCCGCAGCCCAGGCATGTGTTCTGATGGGAAATTGAACTAGTGACCCTTTGGTTGGCAGGCTGGAGCTCAGTCCACTGAGCAACCCCAGCTAGGACTGACATGTTTACATATTTCCAGAGGAGCCTTGCAGAGCATCTGCTGTGTGGATGTGGATTCATGATATTGGGTATATTCACATTCCTCTACACAGCCTTATGTAACCAGCAAAAAGGCTTTTGCAGACAATCATGAACACTTGACAAGTGTCCACCCTATCCTAGTGTCCTTTGTATAATGAAGTGCCCATTATTTATTCCCCTAAGTGGCCTAATAATGTACAACCACCACTTTTTCAGACTCTATCTCAGTTGTCATGAAAATGATGGCACAGGATAATGCCTTGCCTGTGACAGATGCAAATTTGTGGTGAGAAACACCCTCCGCATAGGTCACTAAACTTCATTAGTGTTTTCTTTTTGTTCAGGTTGCTGTTGTGGAGCAGAGGATGTGGAGGCACCGACTGAACAGAGCGTTTCTCTAAGAGTCTCAAAAGCAAAGAATCCCAAGACAGCTTTGTCTTCCAAGAAGAGCCACCCCTGTGAGAGTTGTGGACCAGTCTTGAGAGATATTTTCTTCTTGGTTGACCAGCAGGGAACACAACATGGCTTGACACTGCTGAGGTGTGGGGCATGTGCAAAACCATTTTATTTCAGTGCACAGAGTCACCAGCACCAGGAGCAGGGCACAACAAAGTATTGTTTCATAAGCAGTGTGGACAAAGCCTTACTTGGAAAGAGCTGCAATTTCCATATGTCATGGAAGCCTCATACCTCTAGTCAGGTTGGAAAAGACCTCCTCATCAGCTCAGAACCCCTCAAGCAACTGGCTACTCACAACATGCACAGGGCAAACAAAATCTCTAAGTCTGGAATGACTTTTGAAAGTACAAAAAATTATTATACTACAAGAGAATGCCAGAACGCCATTGGCTGTAACCACACAGTTGTTGAAGACCAGGGATTCCTTACAGGAAGACAGTGTTTTCTGTGTTGTGAATGTGGAAAATATTTTACCAGTAGCTCTGCACTCTATGATCATCACAGAGTTCACATGGGGAAAAAGTCTTATGAATGTGATGAATGTGGAAAAAATTTTAAGAGGAAATATGACTTTAAATGTCATCAGAGGGTTCATACTGGAGAAAGACCTTATGAGTGCATTGAATGTGGGAAATGTTTTACCAGTAGCTCTGCCCTTTGTTATCATCAGAGAGTTCACACTGGAGAAAGGCCTTATGTATGCAGTGAATGCGGGAAATCTTTTACCAGTAGACCTTCCCTCCATGATCATCAGAGAGTTCACACTGGAGAAAAGCCTTATGAGTGTGGTGAATGTGGGAAAACTTTTAGGAGGATATATTACTTTAATTGTCATCGGAGAGTTCACACTGGAGAAAGGCCTTATGAATGCACTGAATGTGGGAAATCTTTTACCAGAAGCTCTGTCCTTCATAATCATCAGAGAGTTCACACTGGAGAAAAGCCTTATGAGTGTGGCGAATGTGGGAAATCTTTTAAAAGGAAATATTACTTTAATTGTCATCAGAGAGTTCACACTGGAGAAAAGCCTTATGAGTGCAGTGAGTGTGGGAAATCTTTTAAGAGGAAAGAAAACTTTAATTCTCATCAGAGGCTTCACACTGGTGAAAGACCTTATGAGTGTAGGGAATGTGGAAAATCTTTTACCATGAGCTCTGCCCTTCTTAAGCATCACAGAGTTCACACTGGTGAAAGGCCTTATGAGTGCAGTGAATGTGGGAAGTGTTTTACCTATAGCTCTGACCTTCGGTGTCATCTAAGAGTTCACACTGGAGAAAGGCCTTATGCATGTGGTGAATGTGGGAAATCTTTTACCAGTAGCTCTATTCTCCATATTCATCAGAGAGTTCATACTGGAGAAAAACCTTATGAGTGCAGTGAGTGTAAGAAATGCTTTAGACAGAGATCCGCCCTTATTCAACACTATAGAGTTCATTCTGGAGGAAAGCCATATGAGTGCAGTTAATGTGGAAAAACTTACATGAGTAGCTCTGCCTTTTGTCATCATGGAAGTATTCACACTGGATAAAGGCTTTCTGAGTGCAGTGAAGTTGGGAAATCTTTTACCAGTAGATCTGATTTCTGTTATTTTCAGAGAGTTTACAAAGGAGATAGTTTTTATCAGTGCATGAATGTAGTACATCCAGTAGCTCTAGCAGTCACCTGTATTTGCATCAAATAGTTCACAGAAAAGTAAGGCCTTATGAGTGCAATGAATGTGAGAAATGTTTTATCTTTCACAATAAATTTCAATGTCATCACCTAGTTCACACAGAATTTTGGCCTTATGGCTACAGTGAATATGGGAAATTTTTTATTTTTTATTTATTTCTGGGAGGGTAAGGGAGGGAGGGAAACATCATCTGTGTTGCCTGGTGCACATCCCCAACTGGGGACCTGGCCCACAACCTTGGCATGTGCTCTGACGGAATCAAACTGGCAAACCTTTAGTTCGCAGGCCAGCACTCAATCCACTGAGCTACACCAGCTAGGGTAGTGGGAAATTTTCTAAATTAGTAATCTTCATTATTCTAAAAAAACTTCCCACTGGAGAAAGCCTTATGAAAGCAGTGAATGGTAAATCCTGTATCTGTAGCGGTCCCCTCAGTTGTCAGAGAGTTCACTGTAGGGAATCACCTTGTGCTTGTAGTGAATGTGGGAAGTCTTTTTTTTTGTATCAGTAGTTTCCATTATGATGAGAGATTTTACACTTCAGAAATGCCTTTTGAGTGCTGTCTATATTGGAAATCTTTTACCAGTAACCATGGTTTTCATTGCCATTAAAGAATTCACAATCACTAGGTTCTTATAAGTTAAGAAAATTTGGGAAATCTTTTATGTCTAGCCATTTCCTTTGTTATCTTCTGAGAAATCACACTGGCGGTACGTTTTATATATACATACAATATGAAAAATTGTTTTCCTGTAGCACTAAGACCCCTTATGTTCAGAGATTTCACTTTGGGGAAAGGCCTTATGAGTATCGTGACTGTGGGAAATTCTTTTTCTATGCTTTCTCTTTTCATATCATCAGAGAGTTTACACAGGAGATAGGCCTTATAGGGCCATCAAATTTAAATGTTTTATGTCAGAATCATGGTCACCTTAATCACAGTTCACTGATTAAAGACTTCAAGGGTGACATGAACATGGGAAATCTCTGGCCATAAGTCAATACCCCTTTGGCACTGGAGAGTTCTCACTGTGTAAATTGTTATATTTTGGGAAATGTATTTTATTTCCTGTGCAATGACATTGAAGAAAACTTTCTGAGGAAGCCCATGTATTGAATTTTACATGTTCACAGTACAGACATGTCTCAAGTTTATTGTTTAACTTTTGAAGGACTTAACAAAGTACATTGAAACTAATTGTGACTTTATGCATTCTTACTCATAGTGTATGGGCTGCATTTCCCCACTCTAACAGAATCTTCTTGTAATAATTATAAATGTTAGCTCTTTTCATATGTTCATCATGCTCTCTCTGTTCTTTTAGTTGCATTTCCCTAAGGATTTATGATGAACATTTTTACAGGTGTGTATATACTACTGATATATTTTTAGTAATATGTGCGCTCACATAACTACCAATTCTTTTATTAATTTTGGCTACTGTCCTTTAACAAATAGAAAAGGAAAACAGCAAAGACACATGTGGCAATGTCACTTGTTTTCACTCCTTGAATAATAAGTATTTTTTGCTCTAAATCATTTTTTTGAATAATTGTTTTTAATAGTGGAAAATATCTCCAAATTATTTGGATTTCTTGCTCTACACACTGCAGTAGGAATATATCATATATTTCAAGGAATAATATGCATTATTTACACACTTAATCACTTTTATAAGTTCACATATTTAGTAATGTAATAAGCCTTGCTTTTTAGTGATCACCCATTTTTATGGTCCATCTGTGGTTTGCTGGGCTGGAGAAGGATTTGAAGGTGAACTGGGTGGTATATGGATGAATGAGTATTTCTTGAGCTCAAGGCCCTCCTAGAAGCCCAAGAGAAGAGTTCAGTGATTAGACTCCCCATACCTAGGGCCATGCACCCTGAGTTTAAAGCTTGGATTAGTGACCATTGTTATGATTACAGGAAAGCGATGCACTTTATGGGCCTCAGTTTCAGCCTGTGTAAAAGGGGTAAAGAGAAGCCTTAGTTCTTATTCAAAAAGCAGTGGCTATACCATTAGTTATCACCTGATGATTAGTTATCATCATCCGCTGGCTAGTCAGTCCTTCGATCTTCTACCCCATGTGCTTATGAAAAATAAATGGAGGTTCTCAGATACCCAATATCTGCTTTAGTCCACACAGACCCTACCTTATGGAGGAGATACCTTCAGGACTCCTATGTCTCAGTACGGGTTCTGCACTTGGGAATCTTCGGGTGACAGTAAAGCTTGTCAAAACTCACTTCACTGATGTGAAATTAATGACACTAACTATGACGCTTTTGAGCATCAGTAGAGGTATTCCAATCTTCTAAGAATAAGACATATCTGGGAATACTGGTTATGTACCAATTTTACATTTGCTGCCAGAATGGGTGTGATGTTGGCATCCGTGATTGTGTGGGAAGTGGGAACCTGAATCTGAGGTAAAGGTTTTAAATTTGAGGTTTTACCACTTATCCTGAACATGATGATCATTTCTGCTGGAAATGCAATGACAGTGTCTGCACAGATTGTTTCCAGAAGAGAATTAGATCAAACTACAGAAAGGTATTCCTGTTGATTAATGAAATTATTCAATAAGAATTACTTATATAGCTAGAAAAGAAAAGACTTAAGCATGAGAACAGGTAAGACACAATGGGTGGTAAATAAAGGACACTGACTACTAAGAATGAGAGATTTAACTGGAAACTTGGCTACCCTGAAGTTGTACGAAGTGTGAGGGCATTTCATTCATGAGAACCTGAGGAAAAAGTAGGTGACAAAGATAGTTGTAAGCAGAAAAATTTAGAAAAGTGTAAAGAAAGACATGGCATTGAGTTTCATTTCTTTAACAATCACTTATTATTTCATCTTTTTTGGGGCTGTTCTAGGTCTGTGTTACTTATCAATGAGTAAATAAAGGTGTTTGCAACCTGGTTTCTTCATAGCCTTTATTGAAGGCTAGCCAAGAGGTCAAATATTTAATATCATAGTAAATTGTAAAGGGATATGTGCCATTGGAACATGAAAAAAGCAGCACACCAAAATGAAAATTATGTGGATCCTCAAGACTTTAAGAGCTCTCACTGGAAAGGGGAGAAAGATTTGATTAGATCAGATTGTTGTTCCATGGACAATTAAAATGAAGTACAATTTTCCCATATTAGTAAGTTGGATAGAGTGTCAGACCATTTCTATGACCACTATCCCAGTAGCGGGATGCTGGAAATACTGTATTTATTTTTTAGAAGTGATTTTTGAGTAATATCTGGTAAGATTTTAGATTTTTTCCACTCCTCTCTTATGTTACTTAGTTTTAATGCTTTTCAAGTTTTGGTTTCTATTTTACTGTGATATTTGCTCTAAATTTTTAAATAACACAGGCTTCCTATAGAATTATTGATTTTTATATTTATTGCATATATACTTCTATATTTTTGTTAATTCCAATATATTTTGTACTTTTCTTATTTGGAGGTATACATAGGTTAACTTTCAATATGAATATGTTGTTTATTTACTCTAATTTATAAATATGGTCTTTAACTTATTCCATTAGGGATACAAGAAATATCATGTGACTTCTTATCTTAAATATGTCTGGGGAGCCCCAAATTTCTTTTGTTATAATAGTCACAATATCATTTGAAATAAGAAAAACACCAATAACTTTGTTAGAATTCGATTCTCCCATTTTTTCAAAAATCTGTTTTTCATAATTGTTTATAAGTAAACAATTGACTTCTATTTATTTTGAAAAGATTTTATTTATTTATCTTTAAAAGATATTATTTTTAGAGAAAGGGGAAGGGAGGGAGAAAGGGAAAGAAACATCAATGTGTGGTTGCCTCTCATGCCTCCAACCTGGGAGCTGGTCTGCAACCCAGGCGTGTGCCCTAACTGGGAATTGAACCAGAGACCTATCAGTTCTGGGCCAGGACTCAATCCAGAGCCACGCCAGCCAGGGCAACTTCTCTTTGTTTTATGTTTTTTATCTTAGTTTTTTTTTTAATTTCAAAGTTTTGTCTTACTGTCTTGTATTTCTCATATATTTGATGGTGTAATCAGGTCATTTGTCATAAAATTTCCAGACCCTGTAATGCAGGAGCACCTCCTTTTATTACTGCAGTTGGCTCTGTGGCGTTGCGGAGATAATGCATGTTCATCATCGTGCACGGGAGACCCTTCAGCAGGAATAGATGATATCTTGTATCATGTTAGATCTCTTTTGGACCAGGACACGTCATTTCCCCCGCGCCCTTCCCGAAGAGTCTGGGTGTTGTCTTTCGGAATTGGGTGTAGGGGGAATCCTGTTCACCTCCGTAGACTCCTGCAACCGCAGTACCCGGAAGGCTGTTGGAGGGCTGACTTAATGAAGGTTTAGAAACGGCCTTTCCATTGGGGCTAACGGCCTGTGGGCGGGACTTCCGTCGACCGCTGGCGGGCATTTTCTCTGGATTTATCGGTTGGGCTCGTGGAGTGCTGGGCCGCGCTTGCGAAGCGGTGAAGGGAAGTCAGAGAAACTTGGTTGCCGCCTCACAAACGTGATTGTGAGGTTCCGTGACTCTGCCCAGGTGACCTGTGCTTGCTTGGGGATGGGCACCTCAGTGACCGGCGCCCCCTTCTTGCCCGCTGCTCCGGCCTCACTCCACTCACAGAGTCCTTTGGCGTCTTCTACGCAGAGGCTCCTGGCTGAGGTGAGTGCGCGCCCCCGAGTCCTCGCCCCTCAGCCCGCTGAGCACTGCAGCCCGGGTGCGGGACCCATCATGTCCTGCAGCCCCCAGCGTCGGCAATCGTAGGTGCTCAAGGGTGACACAGGGTGTGACGGGATGGGAGGGATGACGGGCTGAGAGGCCGCCGTGTAAGGGCAGGTACCGGACCTGGATAAACCCCCAAACCTGGCCTCGGCCTTACATCTGCTTTAGACAGAGGCGAAGTCACGTCCTGACTGAGAGGCAGAGGAGTTGCACCTTCATTCTGAGGGTCCTGGGAGCCTAGGATTGTCGTGAAGCTAGAGGGTGCAAAGGCTAGTTAATGGTTTTGAAAGCCTTTTAGATCCTTCTAGATCCAAAACCGACTGGACTGGGGTGATGAGGACAGTGAACACAGGAAGAGGAGCCCTTGTTCAAGGTCACAGGGTTGGTAAGCTGGGCACTGAGGAGACTCTTGGCCCGAGGTCACCAGACTCCAGGGCTGGGTAGGGATACAGCTGAGACCTTACCGGGAGCTGTAAGGGCGGTTGATTTCGTCTTTCCACAGATTCTGAAGTTGAAAACCATTTTGTAACCTAGACAAGGAAGGACAGGGTGTCACAGTCCCTCCCTGGTGGGTGACAGTACAGTATCGAAAGACTTGTCCCTTGTTTTTTTTTCCCTGCTTTTGGATGTGGGGACCCTGGAGATACCCCAATCCTGAGTGCATGTCACAGGTAATATCAAGCAAGGTGCTCCCATTTCTGGTGTTAACGTAAGAAACATTCAAACATGTAGAGACATTTTTACGTTATTTGAACCAAACTGATTGACTGAATACAATCTCAACAGGTTGAGAAAAATAATTTGGAAAAAGACAGGTTTATCACTCATTTTATACATCAGAATCAAAAGGGAAGACATAATCGGGGAACTTTAAATCCATTGGTTATAGGTGTGGGAGTCAGGATAAAACAAAGAAGGAAAATCCTGATATTAGATAAAAAGAAAAATGATTAGACACACATGTCTTTTACAATTGTGGGTATAGGATAGTTAATATTTAACTAACAATAATAAGAACAATGGGGACATTTTTTGGTATCTGCTCTGATGCAGTGTTTGTGCCCTAGGGGTAATAAAAAAGGAAATGACATTGATGTTCCAAAGGTATGTTAACATAGGTGCAAAAATGGACTGACTCATTTAAGGTAAAAATTGGCCTTCCTCCAGAAAGATACAGGCATAGGACATGACTCCTTGCCATGACTCACTTTTAGTTAAAAAGTTTTAATTTCAGACCATATATAGGGGCATTTTCAGTCTCTCAGTTTGTAAGGCTGTCATGGAGGACACCCTAAGCTTATCACGTTAGCTAAGTGGTCCACCTGCCCCCTTTTTTGGTACACTCTGGCAGTGAGGGAAAGCATTTATGGATGGTTATCTAGGGAAAGACACTTGCCCATAGAAACAGAGCTGGGAATAGGAATAGGTACCTCAGATCTCCTTTCCTTACGTTGAAAAAAGCATATGAGGGTGAAGTTTAATAATCAGACCTGTTATGTATCCAAATGATAATTTGGGAATCTGTCATGGAGATAATGGGTTATTTGTGTAAGAGGAAGTAGTTGGTCTCTCCTAGGCTCACTCTGCTTTCATAGTGGAAAACAGATTATGGAAGTTAAAAACAGAGGAAGTGAGTGCAGAGTTGGGCCTCAGAGGTAGGAGAAAATGTTGGATTGTTGTTCCAGTTTTTGAATTCTTTTTTTTTCCATTATCATTCATCCCCTTCATACACTTTTCCACCTTTCCCTCTCTAGTTTTTAAGGAGGGCAAGTAGAGTTTCAGATTATGCAACTGAAGGAAAGGAAGGAAAAGTGTTCAATGGTGCAGGCTCCATTCAACTGGGCTGGGAGAGATTTTGGTAGATAGGTTAACTCTCTTTAGGAATATCAGAATGTTCTTTTGGTTAACATTTTTTTAAAGTTTCAAAGAGCAGTGAATAGAAACTTCCAGTGAACAGCTGAATATGGAGTCTGGAAATCTGTGGAAAGGTCAAGAATAGAATCAAGCAAAAGTGGCCCTTTTGTACATGAGGATAAAGGTGACAGAGCTGAGGGAGTGAACCTGGACGTGAAGATGAGAAGGAGGTAGAGGTCACACAGTGGTATGCTCAGCTAGAGGACGTGTGAGATGATTGCCCGAGTTACCTGGGACTTAAAGGTGAAGCATAAGACCATATTTGGCTCTATTTTGGAGGCATGATCTCGGAGACTTAATGGAATTGTTTAGCAGGAAGAATGGGGCCCTTCAGACATGGCCACAAGTTTAGATGGAATTTATCTGCCCCATTTCCTCTCATCCTGCCTGCCTGTGCTGAGGGCAATGAGAGTGATTAATGAGTCTGATGAGACAGCGGTCAGCTCTGGCACCAATTGTGTTTGAACTGGGAGCCCTGCAAGGTTTTCAGTGTGGTTAGTATTTGGATTTCAGGATTTCAGGCAGACTGTTCTGGATTCATTTATATTAATTTTGACAGGTTGTTGTGACCTTTGAGGATGTCGCCGTATATTTCTCGAGGACTGAGTGGCTCCTCCTTGATGAGGCTCAGAGACACCTGTACCTTGATGTGATGCTGGAGAACTTTGCTCTTATATCTTCGCTGGGTAAGACACTGATTCTCCCTTCACTCTGCCTTCAGCAGGCCTGTGCCCCCATTTCCTCAGGGTTTCAATTTCTTCTATCTCAAAGTCTAAGGGTCTTGACCAGAGTTGTACCCAGGGAGCAAAGGACAACAGTAACCGGTGTTGGGTCACCCCTGATCCTGTCTTCAGGAGTCCGTTTTGCTTCATTGCTCCAAACATAATAAACTTAACTCTCATCTTTCAAAAACAAAAACAAAAAATAACATTCTCACATTCACCAGTGACCTTAAGTAGACTCTGCATTTTCCCCGTTCTCTTCATTCTTCAGTGGTTGCTCTGTCCTCACGTGTGAACTGTGTGTATACTGTTTGCTTGCCCAGTTTTCTTTGTAGTCCTTGTACCTTGTAAGGCATGTTTTTTTCCATGCCTCATCTTTCCCTGAAGCCCCAACACCTGCTGTACTGAACCTTCATAGGGAAGGGTTTGGGGTCAATAGTGTTTGCAGAAGCCTAGTGGATTTCTCATTGATTAGTGAGGAAAAGCACTTTATATATATATATTTTTAATTTTTTAAAAGAGATTTTATTTATTTATTTATTTATTTTTAGAGAAAGATTGGGAGGGAGAGAGGAAGCAAACATCAGTGTGTGGTTGCCTCTCATGCACCTTGAACTTGGGGACCTGGCCCATGAGTGAGGCATGTGCCCTGACTGGGAATCAAACCAGCAACCCTTTGTTTTGCAGGCTGGTGTTCAAGTCACTGAACCACACCAGCCAGGGTACTTTTTATATTCTTGTTTATAATTTTTACATACATATTTTAAATATTGTATGTATGTTTACTGACTACTAGAGCAAGTGAAGGAATTGAGAAAGAGAGAGAAACATGAATGTGAGAGAAAACTACCACTTGATTGCCTTTTGGAGGCACCTCCACTGGGACTCAAACCCATGATCTTTTGGTACACTGGACAACTCTCCAAACAAGTGAGCCACCGGGCCAAGGGTGGATAAAATACTTTCTATGTATTTATTAGTTCTGTTTTCTCTAAAATGTAGTTAAATTTCAGTAATTCTTTGTTGTTTTTAATCAGTTATATCTACCCATTGTTGAAAGGGGAATATTCAACTTGTCTAGTACTTTTGGGTCATATTTTCTGCCTTCAGATCTTACATTGTTTGCTTATGTACTTAAGTGCTCTGTGGTTGGGTAAATAATAACTAACATTGTTTTCCTTGTGATGATCTGACTCCTTTATCATTTTAGGATGTCCTTTTTCCTTGTGATAGTGATTGAGGTTGTCTATTTTGTACGATAGAATTTTATCTATTCCTGCTCTCTTAGTTTTTATTTGTATGGAATGTTTTTTATATCTCTTCATTTTTCAACCAATTTGTGTCCATAAACTTTTTTAAAAGATATTTTATTTCCTTTTAGAGAGAGGGGCACTGGGGAGAGAGTAAGGGAGAGAAACATTGATGTGTGAGAGAATCATTGATTGGTTGTATCTTGGACGCTCCCATCTGGGTACCAGGCCTGCAACCCAGGCATGTGCCTGGACTGGGATTCAGTGCTTAATCTGCTGATCTATACCATCTAGGGCAAAAAGTAGTTTTATCTGCATGTGGTTACAAGGGTGCTTGGTATGTGATGTGTTGTGTTTTGAGCTGAAGACAAGTTTCAGTTACCATTCTTCTTGTCCCTTAAGCTGAGGTCCGAGTAGTAAAAATCACAGGGGCCCTCAGAGGCCAGGGCAGCAGTTTTCCACGTATATAGCTATCTGTTTTGGAGGCTTTGGGGACAAAGATTGCTGGGGACATACTGATGTTATTTTTTCATAAGTGATGTGGCCAAGAGGATTCCTCTTGATATCTATGCTCAGAAACTCTACAGGTTTCTTTGAGGAGAAATATGTGAGGAGTATGCAGATATTACAGGGAATCTTGAAGTTCTCAGCAACAACAGTTGCCATTGTGATTTACAAAACTGGCCACTAAAATCCACAGTAGCACATACACAGTAGCTTTGAGATGAAGCTCTCACTCCTTGTGTTTTGAATCTAACCGTGTTTGCTAGCATGGTTAGAACTGCAGTTTTCCCTGCAGTTCTTTCCGTGCACTTCTTTGTTTGATTCTTCACTTATGGCTCTTTGGAAAAACTAGTCTCCTAAGCATTTCCCCCTTCCATGAAGGGATGCTTTTTATCATGGATATTTGTCTAATTATTTTCAAAGTGGGTCGAATATTTGTATTTTTCATTCTGTTAATTTTCTGTTGTCACTCACATAAATCTTTTTCCTTTGGTCCATTTGTACTGAGTTGTTCTATGACAGTGCTGGTTACTCATCTCTTTAGTTTTACCTTATGAGTTTCATCATTGGTGTTTCATGTAACTGCTTAACTAGGAGGGAAGTGGAAGAGTCCTTTGTGTATCACAAGAGGGACATGAATCCAGCCAACACAGGATGGGCTCATAAGGGTCTGGTGTTGGTGAATGGTACTTGTGAAGGGATTGATATCAGGGTTTTTTGTTTATTTATTTATTTTATTTAAAGATCTTATTTATTTATTTTTAGAGAGAGGGGAAGGGAGGGAGAAAGAGAGGGAGAGAAAAATCAATGTGTGATTGCCTCTCACGCGGCCCCCACTGGGGACCTGGCCTGCAACCCAGGCATGTGCCCTGACAGGGAATCGAACTAGCGACCCTTTGGTTCTCAGCCCATGCTCAATCCACTGAGCTACACCAGCCAGGGATATCATGGTTTTGTTAAAACATAATGAGGATCCTGTTCTATTTAACTGTATTTTGTCACCATTGCCACTGGCTACACCTTAATCTACTTGTCTTTTCACAGTGTTGGCACTTTGCCTATTAGTTCACATAGTTATCATTTCTACTCTGACTTCTAGCCAGGGCTAATATCTGCATCTGTATCCGTTACACCACAACCATTTTTCTGAGGAGTCTTTTTGGTGTGCTCTCCAACTTTGGCCAATGTCTGTTGCACCTTGAGGTGTCCATGTTTCTGTACAAACCTTGTACTACATCTGCTCTGCTGTGCTTGATTTTTGTAGCTTGGGGCACATTCATATCCTCTACACAGCCTAACATCATCAGCAGGAAGGCTTTGTAGGCAGCCACCAGTAGGGAGACAACTCCTAACCCCTGCCTCTCTTCCTTGTGTCTTGTCTCATCCCAGTGTATTTTGTTTAATGAGGTGCCCATTATTTATTAACCTTACTGGTCTAGTAATGCACAGCCACCACTTTTTCAGAGTCTGTCTCACTTGTCTTGACAATCGTCGCATGGAATCAGGCCTTGATGTGACAGGTGGAAATTAGTGATGAGAAAAGTTCCTCCCTCACAATATGTCACTATGTATTTCACCAGCATTTCTTTTTGTTCAGGTTGCTGCTGTGGAGCAGAGGATGTGGAGGCACCCACTGAACAAAACTTATCTGTAAGAGTCTCACAGGCTAAGAATACCAAGGCAGCTTTGACTTCCCAGAAGAGCCACCCCTGTCAGAGTTGTGGGTGTGTCTTGAGAGACATTTTCCTCTTGGTTGACAACCAGGGAACACAACAGAGTCCCACACTGCTGAGGTGTGGGGCATGTGCAAAACCATTTTATTTCAGTACAAAGAATCACCAACACCAGGAGCAGGACACAACAGAGAATGGTTTCATAAGCAGTGTGAACAGGGTGTCACTTGCAAAGAGCTGCAATTTCCATGTGTCGCAGAAGCCTTGTACCTCTAGTCAGGTTGGAAAATGCTTGCTCATCAGCTCAGGACATCTTGAGAAACTGGCTACTCACACCATGCACAGGGCAAAGGAAATCTCTGATTCTGGAAAGATTTTTCAAAGTATACAACATTATTACAACCCAGAAGAATGCAAGAAAGCCGTTGGCTGTGACCATACACTTATTGAGGACCATGATTTCCTTACAGGAAGACAGTGTTTTGTGTGTTGTGAATGTGGAAAATTTTTTACCAGTAGTCCAGCTCTCTCTGCTCCTCATAAACTTTTCACAGGAGAAAAACCTTATGAGTGTGTTGAATATGGGAAATCTTTTACTAGTAGCCCTGCTCTCCATGATCATCAGAGACTTCTCACTAGAGAAGAGTATTATAAGTGCGGTGAATGTGGAAAAACTTTTAAGAGGAAATATGACTTTAAATGTCATCAAAGAGTACACACTGGAGAAAGGCCTTATAAGTGCATAGAATGTGGAAAATTTTTTACAAGTAGCTCTGCCCTCTGTTATCATCAGAGACTTCACACTGGAGAAAGGCCTTATGAGTGCATTGAATGTGGGAAATCTTTTACTAGTAGCTCTGCCCTCCGATACCATCAGCGAGTTCACACTGGAGAAAGGCCTTATAAGTGCAGTGAATGTGGGAAACATTTTACCAGTAGCTCTGCTTTCCGTTACCATCAGCGAGTTCATACTGGGGAAAAGCCTTATGAGTGCAGAGAATGTGGGAAATCTTTTACCAGTAGCTCTACCCTCCATGACCACCTGAGAGTTCACACAGGAGAAAGGCCTTATGAGTGCCTTGAATGTGGGAAATCTTTTATCAGTAGTGCTTCCCTCCATGATCATCAGAGAGTTCACACTGGGGAAAAACCTTATGAGTGTGGTGAATGTGGGAAATCTTTTAGGAGAATATATTACTTTAATTGTCATCGCAGAGTTCACACTGGAGAAAGGCCTTATAAGTGCAGTGAATGTGGGAAATCTTTTACCAGAAACTCTGCCCTCCATGATCATCAGAGAGTACACACTACAGAAAAGCCTTATGAGTGCGGTGATTGTGGGAAATCTTTTAGAAGGAAATATCACTTTAATTGTCATCAGAGAGTTCACACTGGAGAAAGGCCTTATGAATGCACTGAATGTGGGAAATCTTTTACCTGTAGTTCTTACCTTATTTGTCATCAGAGAGTTCACACTGGAGAAAGGCCTTATGAGTGCACAGAATGTGGGAAATCTTTTACCTGTAGTTCTTACCTTATTTGTCATCAGAGAGTTCATGCTGGAGAAAAGCCTTATGAGTGCAGTGAGTGTGGGAAATCTTTTAAGAGGAAAGAAAACTTTAATTCTCATCAGAGGCTTCACACTGGCGAAAGACCTTTTGAGTGCAGTGAGTGTGGGAAATCTTTTACCATGAACTCTGCCCTTCGTAAGCATCACAGAGTTCACACTGGCAAAAGGCCTTATGAGTGTGATGAATGTGGGAAATGTTTTGCCTATAGCTCTGACCTTCGGTGTCATCTGAGAGTTCACACTGGAGAAAGGCCTTATGAGTGTGGTGAATGTGGGAAATCTTTTACCAGTAGCTCTGTTCTTCGTATTCATCAGAGAGTACACACTGGAGAAAGGCCTTATGAGTGCAGTGAATGTGGGAAATCTTTTTCCACTAGGAATGGTTATCGTTGTCATCAGCGCATTCACACTGGTGAAAGACCCTATGAGTGTAGTGAGTGTAAGAAATGTTTTAGACAAAGCTCCTCCCTTATTCAACACTATAGAGTTCATTCTGGAGGAAAACCATATGAGTGCAGTTAATGTGGAAAAACATGAGTAGTTCTGCCTTTTGCCATCATTGAAATGTTTACACTGGTTAAAGACTTTTTGAGTGCAGTGAAGTTAGGGAATCTTTTATCAGTAACTCTATTGGTATTATCAGAGTTCACAAACGGAATGTAGGCTTTATGAGTGCTCTGAATGTAGGATATCCTATAGCTGTAACAGTCACCCAAATTAGCATGAATAGTTCACAAAAAAGAAAAGCCTTATGAGTGCAGTGAATGTGGGAAGTGTTTTTTTTTTTCCAGTTTTCTTTCTTTAAAAAAAAATATTTTACTTATTGTTTAGAGGGGAAGGGAAGGAGAAAGAGAGGGAGCGAAATATCAATGTGTGGTTGCCTCTTGCGTCCCCCCACTGGGGAACTGGCCTACAACCCCAACTGGCATCTGCCCCAACTGGCAATCAAACCAGCGACCCTTTGGTTCGCAGGCCAGTACTCATTTAACTGAGCCACACCAGCCAGGGCTAATTTAGGAAATATTTTATCTCAGAGTCATACTCACCTTAATTACAGTCCAAACTGGTTAAATGCTTCAAGTGTGAAGTGATCATGTAAAATCTCTAGCCATAAATTTATACCCTTTTATCATTTGAGTGTTCTCACTATGTACATGGTTATATTTTGGGAAATGTAGTTTTTTTCCAGTGCAATGACACTGAAGACAACTTTCTGAGGAAACCTCTGAATTTAATTTAATATGTTCACAGTATGGCCATGTCTCAGAATTTCATGTTTAAATTCTAAAGAACCTAACAGTACAACCTAAACTAGTTGTGACTTTACACATTCTTACACATAGTATATGTGGGTCATTTCTCCCCATCTAACAAAATCTTGAGTGTTTTATTTTTATCAATTCTGGTTCTTTTTACATATTCATCATGCCCTCTTTGTTGTTTTAGTTGCATTTCCCTACAGATTTATAATGAGCATTTTTGCAGGTGTATATGCAGTAGTAATATGTTTTTAGTATATTATATGCTTACATAATTTACCTGTTGTTTTATTAACTTCAGTTACTCTCCTGTAAATAATAGATGATAAAGTAGCAAAGATATGTGTTGCAGGGTCACCACTTTCACTCCTTGAACAAGTAATTTTTACCTTATGAAAATTTGTGGGTTTTTTTAAAATAATTGTTCTTAATAGTGGAAAATATTTTCTAATTCTTCAGACTTTTTGCTGTACAATACATAGTAGGTACATATATCCTCTTAAGGAATACTCTGCATTATTAACACACTTTATCACTTTTGTTAGTGCAAACAGTAATGTAATAAAAAGCCTTGCTTTTTAGCATTCACCTGTTTTTATGGTCTGTCATCTGGGGTTTGCTGGGCTGGAACAGAACTTGAGAGGTGAAATTGGTGGTATGAGGATGAACAAATATTTCTTGAACCCTCTCGGAAGGCGAAGAGAAGAGATCAGTGATTAGATCCTCCCCATACCTTGGGCCATGCAACCTGGGTTTAAAACTTAGGTGTGACTGTCGTTATGATTATAGAAAATCGATGCTCTATATGGACCTCAGTATTTCCCCTTGTAATATAGTGATAAAGAGCAGCCTTGATCCCCCTGCCTTGGTGCTTGTTCAAAAAGTAGTTGCCTTACATTTAGTTATCAACTTTGGGTACCACCCACAGGCCCAACCCCCCTGGAACCTTCTGCCCCAAGTTCTTGGGAAAAATGAATAGAGCTTTGCAGATCTCCCATATCTGCTGCTATCCACACAGACTACTACAGGGAGGAGGTGGCTTCAGGGCTCCTAGGTATTTGTATGGATTCTCCACATAGGCATCTCTGGGTGTCAACAAAATTCCCCAAAACTCACTTCACTGACTGATAGGAAATTAATGAAGGGACTAACTATGGCCCTCGTGAAGGTCAATAGAAATAACAAAATTTAGTAAACACTTACTGGTTTTAATATTCCAGAATTTGGTTTTTGATGATGATTATTTTTTTAATTCATCCATCAGTAGGTCAATAACTGTTAGTGTATTTCTCAGGAAATCAAATATGAGGAAGGTAAAGGGGTTTGTCCAAGTTCACACAGCAAACGTCAGGTTCAAGAGGCTTTATTCGGTCATTAGTGCGGTTCCAGAGCTGGGGACATTTCCTATTGTGGCATATTAGGGCCTCAGCACAGGGCAGGAAAACAGTAAAGACCAAGAAAACAGGAAACTCAGCTGTTGTAATTATAGTGAAATTTCTGCATTTTTCTGATGTCTTAGAATGCTTAACATCTACCTCATAGTATTCTTGGGATACTATCTGTCAGATCCAGTGGGTTCTCCAGGTGAAGCTACTTTGAGCCTTAGCGCATTTTGTCATCCTCCTTTTTAAGTTTAACACACAGTTGGGTACTGAGGAGTCTTTCTGCATATTCACTGACATTTTGCATGACACACTTTAACTTTATCAACTGCAGTTAATATAATGTCTCAGTTTGACCCATCAAGTGTTTTTGGTACATGTCACTGACATGCACTCTGCACTGTTGAGGACAGCTGGATGTGATACCTGGGGCATATTCAGAAGCGATGCTGGAGACCTACAGTATTGTTATCTCCTTGGCAGAGAGTTCACCTCTTCTTCATACAGGAAACTCTGCCCACTTGACTCTGTACTCTGTCAGGACTGACTCGGGGAGACAATGGTGCTCACCATCTATTCCCTGCAGCCCTGACCTTGTTCAGTAACCACATCCTCCTTTCCAATGTCCCTGTGTCTGCACCAGAGATCTTTGAGTAGTCCTTCTGAACATAAGCCCTCACTACAATGCCCAGTACATTCTGGTCACAACTGAGATTCTCAATCCTGATTGCTCTAGATGGGTACATTGGCCAAATGAGGATGAATCAATGTATCTGTGTTCCAGTTAGCAGAATTATAGTTCATGGGCTTTTTCAGGTAGGAGGATGAGTCTGGCACATCTTTGGTGATATTTGCAGTCTGCATCCATGACATTTTACTAAACACAGTCCATTTAAAGGAACCAGGTGGCATGTGTGTACACTGAAAATCTTTTCCCTTGTCTTTTCCTCCTCACTGCTGTCAGTACAATGCCTTGGATTAGTGCTAAATCTTTAAAGCCCTTCTAAATGTTAGTGATTTACCATTTTCATCTGAAGGAGGGGAAGGGAGGGAGGAAGAAATGTATGGATATATCCACATGTAAGAATACCTATCAATTTCCTTGAATACCCACTGCGGGGACGTGGGTCACAGCCCATGTGTGTACCCTGACTGGGAATCAAACCAGTGACCTTTCAGTTCACATACTGGCATTCAATGCACTGAGACACAGCAACCAGGGCCAAAAATAATTGTTTTTGCAGATGAAATTCTCACTGAATTTTCTGAGATAAGATGTATTTTTAATTTCTGTGAATATTAACTACCTGGAAATAGTGATTGTGTACAAAATTTAAATTTTGGAACAAGAATGGCTGTGATATTGCCATCTGTGAAGGTTTGGAAAGTGGGCATGTAAACATGAGAAACACATTTTGAATTCTTGTATTTTTCCACCTGGCAGGGAAATGATTATTTTTCCCGTAAATGTAGTGACAGTTTCTACATGGGGACTGGGGATTATTTCTGTGAAAGCATTATAGATTGAGAATTTCTTTTTTTTTAAGGTATTATTTATTTTTAGACAAGAGGGGAAGGGAGGCAGAAACGAGGAAGAGAAAAATCAATGTGTGGTTGCCTCTCATCCACCCACCAGCGGAGGATCAGGCCCACAACCCAGGCATGTGCCCTGAGTGGGAATTGAATTGGCAACCCTTTGGTTCGCAGGCAGGCGCTCAATCCACTGAGGCACACCAGCCACGGTGGATTCACAATTTCTAAAGAAAGGTAATAATGTTGACAAGTGGGGTTATACAAGAGTATTACTAAAATAGCTATATGAGAAAATGATCTATGAAGCCCTAAAACAGGTAAGTCCCAATGGGTAGTACATAAAGGACACTTAGTTCTAAGAATGACAGAACTAACTTGAGCTATGGCTCTGCTGGAAATGTGGCTGAATATCTTCTTTCTACAAAGTGTGGGTCCTTTTGACTCCTGAAAACATGAAGAAAAATAGTGAGGTGAGAAAGATATAATGAAGTGTGAGCCGAGAAATTTAGAAGAGTTAATGGAAAGCCATGACATCATGTTTCATTCCTTCAGTAATCATTTACTAATTATGTCACCCATTACCAATTCTGGCACCCATTTATGCTCACCTAGGTCTCAGGGAAGTTTTGCCTGATGTAGTTTGATTCCATGGCCAGGTTGCAGGACAAATTGAATAAAGTACCTTAATCCAGTAGGGCTAATAGGCCTTCCGAATCACTGTCAGGAGGTACTGTCAGGATTTTGCCTTTTGTCAAAGAAGAGGTAAGACCTGACTTTGGACGGCAATGTCCCAGGAATACAGGGAGTAGATACAGCTCCTCAGTGTGGACAGAGTGCATTGATGGCCAACATCATGCTCTAGATGTCCACCAGATTTCACATGACAGGGTCATCTGTTGAATGCATGGATGATACTCTTAAAGCTCCACAGGGCTTGCCACTTTTTTGAGAATGACCTCAAGGCTTTATCTGCATATTCTAGGGCCACACATTACTTGATATCCTGTGGCTCTGACACTTCCAAGTTGAGCAACTTCATTAACTGAGCAGAATCCATTTCTATTTTTCCTACCAGCCTCTAAGAATTTCAGAGTCTCATTGTTTCTGTTATGTTTGGTCCCTTTGTGCCTCACTCTAAATTGTCTCTGGACTTCTGGTCAAGATGGCAGCATAGGTAGATATGGCTTAACTCTTCACACAATGACATCAACATTACAACAAAAATATAGGACAATCATCACTCAGAACCATCAGATACTGAGTTGAATGGAAGTCTGGGAACAAGGGAATTAAGGAAACCACATTCATCCAAACTGGTAGTAGGGGAACGATGAGAAATGGGCTGGACCACCACCCACATGTAGTGGATAAAAATTCCAGAGAGATATCTTGGGAGCTATCTTGGGAGCTATTCAGCCCTGCAGCAGGACCCCACACCAGAGTTCAGTGACAGGAGGATAAGTCCCCATAACTTTTGTCTGCAAAAACAAGTGGGGATTCTGTTAGTGCAAGATAGTTAAGTCCCAAGCAGTTTCTCTTGAAGACCCTAAGACACAGCTTTCTGGCCAGGACAACCTCCCCACGACAACATGCCTGTCATATAGGATCACCTTCATCCCTCTCCAGAAGAGGAAAGGAAACAGAAGAAATGCCTGGTGCAGAGCCCCAATTCCTACTTCAAGGATGTGAAATGCCAAGGATGCTATAAAATCACCACCGTCTTTAGCCATGCACAAATGGTAGTTTGGTGTGTTGACTGCTCCACTGTCCTCTGTCAACCTACAGGAGGAAAAGCAAGGCTTACAGAAGGATGCTCCTTCAGAAGGAAGCAGCACTAAAAGTACCCTGAATCAAGGTGAGTGGGGAACCATCCCTATAAAAACATTTTCAATAATAAAAAAAAGACCCCAGATGCAGACTCACCTACTCAGACTCATTCTCTCTGCTCCAGCACTGACATAGGAGTTTGAAAGGCACCATTGATATACAGGGAGACACAGAAGTGTCTGGCATTAAGGTCAGTGAGGTAATGGTCCCTTTTCTAAACCCTCCCCGCAACACCCCAGAGCAGGCAAGGTGGTGCCATATCTGAGACTCTCCATCAACATGTCTTAATAATTTTTGACCTGCCTTAGCAGGTTAAAAGAGACTCCACCTCACCCAACTTGTGGGCCTTCCTATACTACTTTTCTACATGAATGTCTGGTCTTGGCTCATGCTTCATAACTTCCTGAATTCTATCAACACCTGGCCCAAACCAGTGAGCCCTAGGTTTGGCACTAGCAGAAGCCTGCCTAGATCCATAGCATGGCTTTTCCTGGGAATCTCCAAGCGCAGCACAAGCAGCAGCCATCTCAGATTGCTTTATATATCTGTCAGGGTGGCTGAGGGCAAAAGACAGGTAGGAGCTGACCTTGGCCTGAACCACCTGGGGAATCCCAGGGACAGAGCACCCAGTGGACAGCTACAGACCACATCAGAGCACCACCACCCTGCCCCTGCATAGCTGATCATCCATGGATGGCAGAAGTTGGTGGTCAGTGGTTCCAGCCAATTCTTCCTTCTGACTGGCTTGGGTAAATCCCTTCTATTGATCTGCTAACAACAACAAAGCCTCAAGTACAAGAGGAGGGTATACTCAGCCCACACGAAGGGTTCACTTCGAATACCTAGCTTTGGCAATAGGGAAATTTGTGCCTCTGGACCCTACAGGACACCTACTACATTTGGCCACACTACTAAGACACAGTTAAAGCAGCTCTACCTAATACATAGAGACAAACACAGGGAGACTGCCAAAACAGGGAGACAAACATGGCCCAAATAAAAGAACCAATTAAAACTCCAGAGAAGGAACTAAATGAAGATTAGCAATCAATCAGATGCCAACTTCAAAACTGTTTATTTGGATGCTCTAAAAACTTAATGAGGACCTCAGTGGCATTAAAATCATCCAGTCAGCAATGAAGGATACACTAATTGAAATAAAAAATTTACAGGGAAACCACAGTTGAGGTGATAAAGCTGAGAACCAAATCAATATGGAAGAGAAGGAACAAAACCCAACCAATCAGAATAACAAGAAGGAAAATGAATCCAAAGAAAATGAGGGTACTATAAGCAGTCTCTGGGACAACTTCAAGAGATCCACCATTTGCATTACAGGGATGCCAGAAGGAAAAGAGAAAGAACAAGAAGTTGGAAATCTATTTTAAAAAATAGTGGAACCCCCCCGCCCCCAATTTCATGAAGTAAATACACATGCAATTCCAGGAAGCACAGTCTCAAACAACATGGATGAAAAGATGCCCACTTCAAGATACATCGTAATCAAAATGCTGAAGAGTAACCCTGGCTGTTAATGGTTCAGTGGGTTGAATGTCGGCCTGCAAACTGGAAGGTTGCTAGTTCAATTCCCAGTCAGGGCACATGCCTGGGTTGTGGGCCAGGTCTCCTATTTAGGGCAGCAAGAGGCAATCGATCAATGTATCTCTTGCGCATTGATGTTTCTCTTCCTCTCTTCTTCCCTTCCCCTCTCTCTAAAAAGAAATAAAAAAAATTTTGAAAAAAAGGAAGGGTTTGGAAATGGAAGTTTAAGATGCTGGCAACAATATATTAAGCTATTGAGCTTCTATTATGTTCCATCATCCAAAGTAAAGAAGGCAGATCACCTCACAGAAGAGGAAGCTTAAAGTCAAGGGGGGAAAAAAACCCAATAAAATGCCATAGTGTAAAGGTAAAGAGAATCTTAAAAGTAGAAGAAGGAAAGAAGTTAGCTACCTACAGAGAATTCCCTTCAGACTGTCAGGTGATTTCTCAAAAGAAATTGCAGGTTAGAAGGGATTGGCAAGAAATATTCAAAGAGCCCTTCTGATGTGTCTCTGTGGATTGAGTGAAGGCCTGGGAGTCAAAGGGTCCCTGGTTCATTTTCCAGTCAGGGCACATGACAAGCTTTTTGGCCAGATCCCCAGTAGCTATCATATGTATATTTTTATTTTTAACCTAGTGTTATTGCATAGTTAATATACCACAGGATGTATTTCGGACCAAACCAGTTAGTGTCACTAGCTTTATTGGCATATTGGGTTGGTAGGTTTGGAACTTTATAGGCACTTTCTGGCCTATAAAGGCTGATTTCCCATAATTGCATGTCTTTGATGTCATTAACATGTACTCCATTGTTTGAAAAAAATGTATAATTTAAGTAGGAGGCATCAGATCAAATCAGTGAGGATTCCAGTCACACTGCTGCCAAAGAAGAACTAGGATTTCTGGCTGTACTAGGCACAGATTCACTTGAGTATTAGTGTATTATTTATTACATTTAATTTGCCATGTGGGTCCCCCTGATGCAGGACAGAGAGCATTAGGGACTAGAGCAATGTCCCCCAACCACATTCACCTGAGGGAGCACATGCCCCATAGTCTGAATCAAAGGCCTTGTGGTCATAGCAGGCACTTCCTTACCCAAGAAATATTGTCCACAGGGGTGGGAATAGAGCAGATTTAGTATTCTTAGGGAATTCTTGGGGTGTAAATATGCCAATCCACTCCTCGAGGCAGCTGGGGAAATACAAGATCCCATTCTTGGAATATACACTTTAAGTTACCCAGGCGTGGAATATCACAAAGCTGAGTTAATAACAACTCATGAAAGACATTTCCATTGGGGCCATACTGTAGGGCATTCTTCCATCTGTCTCCTGGCGGGAATTCCTCTTCTCTAAGTTTCATTATTATAGGATCAGGATCTCGTGGTCACAGGATGGACAGGAGAAGGTGGTGCCGGTGTGCTGCTCCCCACAGAAGCTGTGAGGCCAAGTATGCTGCCTGGGTGTATGGAGTCAGGGTTGGGACAGTAACCCCAGTACCAGAGACACCCTTTTTGCTTGCCATTCCCACCACTTCCCTACCACCGAGAACGCGCAGTGATGGCCGTGAACACGCTGAGGTACGTGGCTGAGGCGAGTGTGCATCCCTGGGCCCTCCCTCCTCGGCCCACCAAGCTCTGCAGCCCGGGTGCAGGGCACCCATCACATCCTGCAACCCTAGCCCCAGTGTCCGGGATCTTAGGTGCTCGTGGGTGACACATGGTGTTATGGCATTGACGAGGGTGACCAGCTGTGGTGCTGCCTTCTAAACACCTGCAGGTGTCCTTGACCCGGATAAACCCACAAATCTGGTCTGGGCCTTACATCTGGTTTCAACAGTCTGAGGCAGAGTCATGTCATAACTGGGAGGCATAGGGGTTGCACCTTCATTCTGAGGGTCCTAGGAGCCTGGGATGGTTGTGAACTGAGAGAGACACAGGCTGGGTCATGGTTTTCAAAGCTGTTTAGGTGCTTCTGAGATAGAAAACCAACTGGACTGGGGTGATGAGGACAGTGAGGGGTAGGAAGAAGAGCCCTTGTTCAAGGTCACAGAGCTGGTAAGAGGCCGCACTGGGGAGACACTTACCCAGAGGTCACCAGACTCCAGGGCTCGGTTGAAATATAGCCGAGACCTGCCTACTCGGAGCTGAAGGATGGTTGATTGCTTTTTCCCACAGGTGCAGAAGTTGAAAATCATTATCAAACCAGACAAAGAAGGACAGGATGTCCCAGTCTCTACCTGGTGGTGACATTACCATATAGTGTCTAAAAACACTTCCCTTGGTAATTTTCCAGCTTTCAAATGAGGAGACCCTGGGGATACCCCAATCCTGAATGCGGGTCATGGGGAATATAAGGTGCTCCCATTTCTGGTGTGAACATAAGAGACATTCAAACTATAAAGACTTTTTGAAATGTTTATCTGAACAGAACTGATGACAGTTTCCAGGGAAAAAAACTCAGCGGAGTATGAAAATGCTTTGGAAAATGGCAGCTTTACCACTTATTTTGTACATCAGAATAAGAAAGGTAGACATATACATTTGGAAGTTGATACCATTTGGGGACGGGTTAGCGAAGTGGGAGAAGACAAAGCAGGAAAATCCTGATGTTAAATAAAAGGTAAAAATGAACGGACATAAATTGTTTCACATTACTGGGTATAAGATAGTTATTTTTTAATGAATTAACATAACAATAACATTGAGGGGTTTTTTGGTCTCTGCTCTCATGCAGTGTTTGTGCCCTGAGGGGTAAGAAAAAAGAAAATTATTGTGACATTCCAGAGGTATGTTGGCAAAGGTGCGAAAATGCAAAGATGGGCTCAGTTAAGGTAAAAATTCACCTTCCTCAGGAAAGATAGAGGTCTAAGTCATGACCACTTTCCATGACTTGCTTTTAGTTACAAAGTTTTAATTTCCAACCATATATAATGATCTTTTCTGTCTCTCAGTTTGTAAGGACATTATGGGGGACTCCCCTAAACTGGTCAGGGTTTTATGTGCCCCTTTCCTTTTTTTTTTTTTTTTTTTTTTTTTTTTTTTGGTCCACTCAGGCAGCCAGTGCAAGCATTTGAGAGAAGTTATCTGGGAAGGGACACCTGCACCTGCAAATGCTTGGAAATGCCGCAGAGCTGGGAATAGGTACCTCAGGTTGACTTTGTTGGTGTTAAACACAAGGCACAAGGAGGAATCTTGTAAAGTGGTCAATTGATAATTTGGGTATGTATTAGGGAGATAATGGGATATTTGCATAAGAGAAAGGAGTTGTTCTCTCCTGGGTTTAATAGGCTCCATCTGGCTGCACAGTGGAGAATAGGGTATGGGGGTTAATGGAGGAGACGGGGCCCTAGACCTGGAGAGTTCTGTGATCCAGAGGAGAGCTGATAGATCCGAGCTGGGTCTTAGAGGTAGGAGAAAAGGTTGGATTCTTCGTCCAACCTTTTATTGTATTTTTATTGTGTTTATTTTCTCATTACCATTTATCTCCCTCATACCTTCTTCCACCTCCATCATCCCCCTCCCCTTTAAAGTTTTAAAGAAGTTTATTTTAAGATTTTGCAGTTGCAGAAAGAAAAGAAGGGGTTCAAAACCACTCCAGCATTTTTGCTCCTAGCAGGTAAAGCAGTGGAGGCTCCATCCACTGGGTTGGGGAAGATGGTGGTAAGTTAATTCTCTTGGGGAATATCAGAAGGTTCTTTCAATTCACACTTTTATCAGTTACAAACAGCAGTGAGTGGAAACATCTTGTGAGCAGCTCACATGGGTCTGAATCTGGAAGGGTCAAGGATGGAGTCATACAAAAGTGGCGGCTCTTTTATGCAGGAGGGTGAAGGGGGCAGAGCTGAGGGAGTGAACCTGGGTGTGAAGCTGTGAAGCAGGGAGAGATCACACAGTGGTGTTCACAGCTAGAGGAAGTGTGAGCTGATGGCTTGCATTCATGGTGTTTGGATTTAAGGGCGAAACCTAAGCCCTTTTATGGCTGGGCTTGGAGGCCTGATCTGGGAGACTCAGTGGAACTGTTTAGCAGGAAGAATGTGGCCCTGCAGGCCCTGAGTTTAGATGGCATTTATCTGCCCCACTGCCTCTTATCCTGCCTGCCTTTGCTCAGGACACGTGAGAGATGAATGAGACTGTGATGAGACAGCAGGCAGACCAACTGCTGCTGTCTTCCCTGAAGGAGGATGTCCTATAAGGAATTTGCTGTGGGGAAGAGTAGGATTTGGGATCTTAGACTGTTCCAGATTCATTTGTATTAATTCTGATGGGTTTTTGTGACCTTTGAGGACATCGCTGTGTATCTGTTCAAGACAGAATGGCTCCTTCTGGATGAGGCTCAGAGACACGTGTCCCTCAGTGTCTTGCTGGAGAACTATGCTCTTATGTCATTGCTGGGTAAGACCCTGACTCTCCCTGCACACTCTTCTTTGCCTTGCCTGCATACCCCTTCCTCAGGATTGCAGTTTGCTTCTTGTATCCTAAGCTCTAAGGGTCCTGACCAGTCACGTACCCAGGGAGAGATGGACAGCAGCATCTGGTCTTAGACTGGCCCCTGATCATGTCTGCAGGGGTGTGAGGGTTTTTTTGTTCATTGTCCCAAGTATTAATAAACTAACTCATAGTTTCAAAAAAAAAGACCATCCATCTCACCAGTGATCTGGACTAGGCTTTGCATGTCCCCCATGCCCTTCATTCCTCAGGGTTTGCTCTGTTCTCCCATGTGGACTGTGGGAACTATGCCCTTAGTGTTCTGGGTGGATCCTGGACTTGGCAGGGCTGGTTTGCTTGCACTACCCCCTACTCTCCCAGCTGCCCCCATACCTGCTGTACAGAACCCTCATAGGGAAGGATTTGACCTCAGTAGTATTGCCAGAAGCCAAATACATTTCACATTGATTAGTAAGAAAAAGCATTTTTTATATTCTTGAACATTTCTGCAAGTGTATATATTTTTTGTGCTCTCTGCAAAATATTTTTATTGTTGTTAGAGAAAGAAGGGAGGGAGAAGGAGAAATATCAATGTGAGAGTAGCATGGATCAGTTTCTACCTGTACGTGCGTGTAATGGGATCTAACCCCAACCTATGTTTGTGTCCTGCCCTAGAATCAAACCCACAACCTTTTGGTGTATATGGGACAATGCTCTAACTGAGCCACTTGGCCAGGGGTGGATAAAATGCTATGCATATATTTATCAACTCTGTTTCCTCAACAGTGTTTTCAAACTTCAATAATTCCTTATTGCTTTCGAAATGGATGATTGTTGGAAGGCGAGTATCCAAGTTGTCTAGTAGTGTTGACTTGTGTTTTCCCCTTTCAGATCTCATTTTGTTTGCTTGTGTACTTAGGTGCTCTATTGTTGGGCACATAGAATTTACAGTTGTTATCCTCCCCACTCTCTTTGCTGTTATTTGCATGGAATGTTTTTTACATCTCTTTATTTTCAGCTTATTTGTGTCCATAAAAATTTAGTGAGTCTTGTGGAAGCAGCGTATGTCGTGTCTTGGGGACTTCTGTTTTCTTTTTGGAGCACAGCCTTCAATTTATTTATATATTCATGTATTTACTTACTCTATTATTTTTCTTATTTTTAAATACAGTTGACATGCATTATATTAGTTTCATAATTATACATTATATAACTAAGTGATCATCTCCATAAATCTGATTCCATGTGACACCATACATAATCAGTAGAATGTTATTGACTCTATTTCCTAGACTTGACTTTACATCCAATTGAGTGTTCTGAAATTGTCTGTACTTTTTAATCCCTTCACCTTTTTCACCCATCATGAGCATTTTTATAAGTGTTTATTGAGCCAAACTGATGACAATGAACAGGAAACAAGATCTAAAATGCTTTTGTGTCTTGTGTTTTTTATCCCTTCACTCACTCATATCTTTAATTGGAGAATTTCTGGAAGAACCTACTGTTGCCACCTTGTCATGTTTTCTGCCTCTTTTGTAGTTCCTTTTGTCTTTCCCTTTTGCTGTATTTTTTTTCCTTTTATTTTCTTTTTTAAAAGATTTTATTTATTTTTAGAGAGAGGGGAATGGAGAGAAAAAGAAAGGGAAAACTTCAATGTGTGGTTGCCTGTCATGCGCTTCCAACTGGGGACCTGGTCCATAACCCAGGCATGTGCCCCGACTGGGAATCAAACTGGTGACTCTTTGGTTTGCAGGTGGACATTCAATCCACGAACCATACGAGCCAGTTCTTTTTTGTTGTTTTTGAGATTTGATTTCTTTCTTTTTTGTGCATCCATTTCACAGGATTGTGGTTGTGGTTTATTTTTTATTAGACTTACATGTAACTCATTTTCTTAACAGTTTGTCGTAACCTGAAAACAGCTTCACTGCATTCAAAAAATTCTACCCTGTGACTCTCTGCCACACGACCCCTTTACATGTTTTGATTTCATAGTTCACCTCTTTTTATATTGTGTACCTTTTCACAAATACTGTCACATTGTTATCCTTAATCTACTTTGTTTGTCTTATATTCAATAAAGTACATCCACATATGAACTGTCTTAGTATTGTGACCCTGATGATATTCTGGCTTTACCAGAGAGTTTTACATTTTCCCACGGTTTCCTGCTTCTATGTATACATTTATTTCAGCTCAGAGATCTTTTTTATTCCAGCATTTCTAGTAAATCAGGATGAGAGGAAATTAACGTCTTCATCTTTTGTGTCTGGGAAAGTTTTTTTGCTTGTTAAAGTGAGGACGAGGTTTTTGGAATAAAACATTCTGCTTTGCAGATGTTTTCTTTTAGTGTTTCGAATATGTCTTTTGACATTCTCCAAGTTTGCAAGGTTTCTTCAGAGAAAAATATTGCTGCCTTATGGGAGTGTTGTCCTTAACATGACAAGTTTCTATAGTCTCTGGTCTTTCAAATTTTTTTTCTTTTTTTATTTTTGACACTTTTATTATAATATGTTGTGCTGAAGTCCTGTTTGCATTGAATGTGTACAGGGAGGGACCTGGGAGAATGTTAAACATGGCTGTTCAAATTTCTTTTTCATATTTTGAAGTCAATCTGTAGTTCATTTTTTAAAACCAATTTTGTATGCTTCTCTTTCCCCTCATGTTTACCTATCTCTCATTTTCTCCTTTTGGCCCCACCTATGGGACTCCCATAATACAAATACATGTTATCTCTATGGTGTTCCAAAATTCACCAGTGTTGACCTACATTTTTTTATTATATGGAGGATTTTAAATCACCTGCCTCTAAGGTGATGTAGTTTTTCAGTCCTTGATCTTTTCTGCTTTTGAAACTCTTTTGCATTTTTCATTTTATTCATTGTATTCTCCAACTTCAAATTTCTTTTTCGTCCTTTTTATGATTTCTGTGTCACGGATTCCCATGTTTTGTTTCCATGTTTGTCTGTTCATTATGTTGAGTTCCAAGTGTATTCGTTTCTACCTTACTGAAATTTCAGAAATGATTTTTAGAATTATTTTTTGTCAATTTATATATCTCCATAAGTTGGCTTAATTCACTCTAACATTGTGATGTTTCTTTTGTGATTTTTTTCATATTTCCCTTTGTCTGAGTGTTGATGTCTGATATTTGATGAAGGGTTATCTTTTTGGCTTTCTAGACCCAGTTATGTTTAGAGGAGTAGTTTTATCTGCATATGCATATAAGGGTCCTTGCTAGGTGGTGTGTTGTGTTTTGGGCTGATGAGAAGCTTCACGTCCCATTCTTCTTGCTGCCCCATGACCAAGGTCAGTGTTGTGAATATTGAAGGGGTCCTCAAGTGGCCAGGGCTGTGGTATTCCAAATATTTAGCAATCTCTTGGAGGCTTGTAACACAAAACAGGCCAGTAGAGTCAATGGTAGCACATGCACAGTGTGTCCGAGAAACTCTTACCCTTTTCTTTTGAATCTAAACCTATTCATTGAGCCAGTCTTTCCTGCTATAGTTTTGTGCAGCTCCTTGTGTTAGGTTCTACCTTGTGGCTCCTTGAAATACCTGGTCTCTTAAAGCCTCTTCCCCTTTCGTGAAGGAATGCTGTTTAACATGGATAATTGTCTATTCTTGAAGGGGGTTCAATATTTGTATTTTTTTATTCTGCCACCTTGCTATGGCCACTGACATAGATATATTTATTTATTTATTTATTTATTTATTTATTTAGTGCAGAGTTGGTCTATAACAGTGTTGGTTATTCACCTCTTCTGCTTTCTCTTTGGAGTTGCATCATCAATTTTCCACCTGATAGCTCCAAGAGGAAAGATGGGAACAGTTCTTTGTGTATTACAGGAGGGACAGGCATCCAGCCTTGACAGAGTAGTGTCACAGGGGAGTGAGAACTTGGTGACTGGCAGTTGGGGAAAATTTGTTTCCAAGGCTTGGTTAAAACATAATGAGGAATATGTTCTCTTTAACTGGTTTAACTCTTTAATGGTTGCTAACCATTGCCTGTGGCCACGCTTTGATGCACTTGTCCTTTCCCAGTGTTGGCACATTTCTAATTTGTTACTTGTAATAATTTTCCTTCACATTCTTGATTTCCAGCCATGGGTAATCTCTGCCTCTCTAACCTCAACACCACAACCCTTTCTCTGAGGAGTCTTTTTCATGTGCTCTCTCATTTTGATCAATGCCTATTGCACCTTGAAGTGTGCTCATATTTCTATACAAAACTAACACAGCATCTGCTCTGCTGTGGTTGATTTTAATGGTTTGGGACACATTCATATCCTCTACACAGCCTTAAAACAGAACTAGGAAGGGTTTTGCAGGCATCCTCTATGACAGGGATAACTTCTAAAGCCAGATTCTCTTCCTTAGGTTCCCCCGTGTCCTGGTGTCCTTCGGTTAATGAGTTTCCCATTTTACAACCCTGAGGGGCTTTTGAGACTCTCATTTGTCTTGGAAATCAGCATATAAAATCATGCCAGATGTAACTGATGCAAATCAGTGATGAGAAAACCCGCTCCTTACAGGTCAGTATGTACTTTACTAGTGTTTGTTTTTCTTCAGGTTGCTGCTGTGGAGCAGAGGATGGGGAGGCACCCATTGAAGAGAATGTTTCTGTAAGAGTCTCAAGGGCTATGAATCTGAAGTCACCATTGTCTTTGCAGAAGAACCACCCATGTGAGAGTTGTGGGTGTGTCTTGAGACATATTTTCTTCTCCATTGACCAGCAGAGAACCCCACAGGCCCCAACACTGCTGAGGTGTGGGGCATGTGCAAAACCATTTTATTTCAGTGCACAGAGTCACCAGCTCCAGGAGCAGGACACAACAAAGAATTGTTTCATCAGCAGTGCGGACAGGGTCTCGCTTGCAAAGAGCTGCAATTCCCATGTGTTACAGAAGGTTCGTAGCTCTAGTCAGGATGAAAAATTCTTCCTCATCAGTTCTGGACATTGTGAGCCACTGGCTGCTTATGCCATGCACAGGACAAAGGAAATCTCTAAGTCTGGAATGACTTTTCAAACTACAAAATATTACATGGCAGAAGAATGCAATAAAGCCATCGGCTGTGATGACATACTCATTGAGGACCAGAGTTTCCTTACTAGAAGACAGTGCTTTTTGTGTTGTGAATGTGGGAAGTCTTTTACCAGGATTTCTGCCCTCCATGTTCATAAGAGAGTTCATACTGGAGAAAGGCCTTATAAGTGCGGAGAATGTGGGAAATCTTTCAGCGGTAGCTCTGGTCTTGGTTATCATAAGAAAGTTCACACTGGAGAAAGGCCTTATAAGTGCGGAGAATGTGGGAAATCTTTCAGCAGTAGCTCTGGTCTTGGTCATCATCAGAAAGTTCACACTGGAGAAAGGCCTTATGAGTGCACTGAATGTGGGAAATCGTTTAAGCGAAAAGATTCCTTTAATTCTCATCAGAGAGTTCACACCGGAGAAAGGCCTTACAAGTGTGGTGAATGTGGGAAAAATTTCAGTAGTAGCTCAGGTCTCGGTCATCATCAGAAAGT
Organism: Tonatia bakeri; assembly: GCA_004024845.1. Lineage (NCBI taxonomy): Eukaryota > Metazoa > Chordata > Mammalia > Chiroptera > Phyllostomidae > Tonatia > Tonatia bakeri. The sequence goes on along the minus strand of PVIA01003605.1, from coordinate 6,042 downwards.
TCACACTGGAGAAAGGCCTTATGAGTGCACTGAATGTGGGAAATCATTTAAGCAAAAAGATTCCCTTAATTCTCATCAGAGAATTCACAGTGGAGAGAGGCCTTATAAATGTGGTGATTGTAGCAGATCTTTTAGCCGTAGCTGTGACCTCCGTAAACATCACAGAGTTCACACTGGTGAAAGGCCTTATGAGTGCAGTGAATGTGGGAAATCTTTTACTCGTAGCTCTTCCCTCCGTATTCATCACAGAGTCCACACAGGAGAAAGACCATATAATTGCGGTGAATGTGGGAAATCTTTTACCCATAGCTTTCTTCTTCGTCGTCATCAGAAAGTTCACACTGAAGAAAGCCCTTATAAGTGTGGTGAATGTGGAAAATCTTTTAGCAATGACTCTGACCTTTGTGTACATCACAGAGTACACACTGGGGAAAGGCCTTATGAGTGCAGTGAACATACAAAATCTTGTACCAGTAGCTCTGCCCTCCATTTTCATCAAGGTGTTCACACTGGATAAAGCACTGATTACTGCACTAAATGGGGAAATCCTTTATGTGCACCAGTTTCCTCAATTACCATCACAGAGTTCTCACCAAAGAAATGCTTATGAATGTGGTGAAAGTGGAAAATATTTTATCTGTTGCATTAACTATCATGTTATTAGAGACTACACACTGTTCAAAGTTTTATGTCTGCAGGGAATATGGGACATGTTTTATTAGTAATCTTCATTTTCCTTAGAGACTTCACATTGGAGAAAGGCCTCATGAGTGCAGTGAAAGTAGGAAATCCTGTTTCTGTAGCATTCCCCTCGGTTGTCATCAGAGAGTTGCCCTGGAGAATGGCCTTATGCCTGCAGTGAATTTGGGAAATGTTTTTCTTGTATCAGTGATTTCCACTGGTATGAATAAACTCTATTCATGCTGTCAAGTATACAATTTGTCAACAAAATTGAGTTTGTCGAAATGCAATTTGAGTGATGAGAGTGTGAGAAATGTTTGAACTGTAGCCATTCTCTTTATTGTCATTAGAGAATTCACAATGTTTAAGTTCTTGTAAGTTAAGGACATTTGAGAAATCTTTTATTATGTATCCATTGCCTTTGTTATCTTCTGAGAATTCACACAGGTAAAATCTTTTCATATACAGGCAATATGAGAATTTTTTCTGTAGTACAATCCTCCATTATATTCCCAGTTTCACTCTGAAGAATGTCCTTATGTGTACAGGGAATGTGGGAAAATGTTTTTTGATTGTTTCTCCTTTCTTACCAAGTTTACATAGGAGGTAGGCCTTATGATGACATGAAATGTGGGAAATATTTCACCTCATTTCCATAGGCATGTTAATCATAGTTCACAGTGGTGAAAGGATTCAAGAGTGAAGCAAACTAGGGAACTCTTTAGCCATAAGATGTTGGACAGTTCTCACTCTGCAAAAGGGTGTTTTTTAGGAAATGTTTATTTGTTACCTTCATAGTAATGACACTGAAGAAAACTCTCTGAAAATGTCTGAGTTTAATTTTATATATTCACACTGTGGAGATGTCTCAGAAGTTTAATGTTTACATTTTGACATTAACTAACAAAGTACATTCTAAACTAATCATGCCTTGATGCATTCTTACTTATAGTGTATGAGGGTTGCATTCTTCCACTGTAACAATGTCTTGATTTGTTTATTTTTATAATTTTAGCTCTTTCCATATATTTGTCATGCTGTTTTTATTGTTCTAGGTGCATTTCTGTAATGATTTATGATGTGTATTTTTCAGGAGTGTATGATATACACTGAGAGTAGCCCCAATTTTGGATATGTTTTCAGTATATTCTGTGCTCACATACTTTACCTATTCTTTTATAATTTGGGGCTACTCTCCTTAGAAAATAGGAGAATGAAGCAACAAAGATCTATGCTGTAGTGTCATCCATTTTAATTCCTTGAATAATAAATAATTTTTGTTTCTTGGAATAATAGTTTTTATGGATAAATTGTTTTTAGTAGTGAAAATCATATTCAGATTATTTGTTTTTTTTTGCTGTACAGAATGTATAGGGACATATGTCTACTTTAAAAAATAATGTGCATTATATACACACTTCATTGCTTTTGTAAATTCAATCATTAATATAATAATTTTGCTTCTAAGTTTTCAGTCCTTTCTGTGTCTTTCATCTGGGTTTTGCTGGACTCCAACAGGACTTGAAGGTGCACCAGGTGGTATGAGGATCAATGGGTATTGGTTGAGCCTGAAAGCCCTCCCAGAAGCCAAAGACAAGAAAACACTGATTAGACTCCCCATATCTTGACCATGCAACCTGGGTTTAAATCTTAGATTATTGATCATAGTTGTTATTACAGGAAAGTGAGTCACTGTATAGGCCTCAGTATTTTCCTGTGTAAATGGAAATAAAAACACCCTTTCTCTAGATTGAGTGGTACAGTGGGTTGAATGTTCTCCCACAACCCCAAAGGTTGTGTGTTCAATTCCTGGTCCAGGCACATTGTTGTATTTTGGTCCAGTTTCCAAGTTAGGGAACTAGGGGAGTGGGAAAGGCAAACAAACAATGAATGTTTTTACACTTCAACATTTCTCTCCCTCTCTTTCTCCTTACCTCACAGACGCGGACCCTGGCTTGTGGGGTCTGCCACATTGTGGATGAAGCACGAGAAATTCACACGGACTACCGAGTCCTGTGGAGGAAAAGGGCAAACATGGCTTCTCTCTCAAGAGGAGAAAAAGCCTTAGCCCTTGCCTTGACAAGCCTTCATTGTTTTTTCTGGGCACATTACATGATGTAATGTAATTTACTATGCACAGGTTTGCTTTAGGTGGTTACCTTTTACAGAAAACAAAGGAGATGATGCCGCTAATCACATCACAGAAGAAGGATATTTGCAAATGCAAAGGGAAAAGTGGCTGAACTGGTTACACTCCGTACTGAGGAGGTTTAGCACAGACTTTAGGAAGTTATAGTAAGCACTTGGTGCCTCAATTCAGGGTGAGGGAGTTTTAGCAAAAGCAAGTCTCAAAGCGGCCTAGGTACATTGCAGGCCTGATTCCCCACAGGAGAACCTATCTGTGGGCGTGGGTCCTGTGCATCTCTGAGTGGGAACTGGGCCCACGCCATACAGAATGGTCTCCTATACCTTACCCTCTCTAAAATTTAGAGAATAAAAATAGTTTTAAGAAAGTGCAGCCTCCATCCCTGAATGAAAATTTTCCAGGGCTTACATTTTGATCATTTTTATTTTTTTAATTATAACTGCACTGTGGGGATTAGTAACTATTAGTGTATTTCTGGGGAAAATAGGAGGAGAAGAGGAATGGGTTTTTCTAAGGTCACAGGGCAGACAACTGTCAGATTTCAGTGGCCGGATTCAAACATGGGAGTCTGGCTCCAGGGCTGGGGACAATCTCTATCATAGCATACTAGGCCCTCAGCACAAGGCAGGAGGACAGCAAAGGCCAGGGACGTTAGAGATTGTGAAAGCAGGCAACACAGAATAGTAAATTTACTTAAAACATTATGATAATATATTTGTGATTACCCATTGCAATGTATTTAATGTGTGGCCCAAGACAACTCTTCTTCTTTCAGTGTGGACCAGAGATGCCAAATGGTTGGACACCCTTGCTACTCTGTCAAGTACTGGCTGGATAAAGAAACAGGGTTCACTATGTTTTCCCTGCAGTCCTGACCATGTTCAGCAACCACATTCCCCTTTCCACCCTCCCCATGTCTGCACCAGAGATATTTCTGTAGACAAAAGTCCTTCTGAACAAAGTGAGATTCTTTTCCTGATTCTTCAAGAAAGGCAAATCAGCCAAATCAGGTTGGGAGTATGTCTGCATGGCCTTATTAGCATTGTTATGGCTGATTGCTTTTTTAGAGAACAGGATGAGTGTGCATCATCCATGGTGATGTTTGCAACCTGAACTTCTGATATGCTCCTAACAACATAATCCATTTAAAAAAAATTTATTTATTTTTAGAGAGAAGGGAAGTGAAGGAGAAAGAGTTGGAGACAAATATCAATGTGTGTTTGCCTGTCGCATGTCCCAAAATGGGGACCTGACCTGCAACCCAGACATGTGCCCTGTCTGGGAATCAAACCGGTGACCCTTTGGTTCACAGACCCACTCTCAATCCACTGAGCTACATCAGTCAAGTCATAACACAATGCATTTAAAGGCACCAGATGTCATGCATGGACAGGGTCTGAACATTTTCTTTCCCCTTGTTGTTTCCTCCTCACTGTTGTCAGTAGAATGACTTGGATTAGTACTGAATCTCGAAAGCCCTTCTAAGTGTTTCTGATTATCTAGTTTCAACATGGAGCAGCCCTCAGCAGCCCGTATAAGTTACCTGGGACTTCAGCGTTATTTTGATGTCATTGCATTTCCATGATATCCTATCATTAGTCGTAAGTCACACTGATTTTCCCAGTTGTTGAAGAGGTACAAGTGCACTTTTTAGGATTCAGTCATTGTATACAAGAAAAATTGAATAGGTCATGTTCCAGGGAATAATAACTGTGGGTCCAGCTATGTCCCCCAAGTAGAGATTAGGTGTCAGGATATTTGTATGTACAGTTCAATCTCCTCCTATTAACTCTACGATCATTTGTAGACCTTAGCTTTAAGTTTATTTACATGATTGCTTATATTGCTACCTGTAGTTTACAACCTGTTATTGACATGTTTTTCAAGTGTGTGCTAGTGTCTCTAAATTCCACAGTAAGTTTGTATTTTTACATATATTTTATCAATAATTTTTTACAGTTGTTACAATTTTCCTTTGACCCACTGTGTCCAGTACCCTTCCATCCAACAATCACTACACCTTATCTCATGTCCATGGGTCATGCATATAAGTTCTTTTGCTTCTCCATTTTCTATACTATTCTTAACCTCTCCCTGTCTACATTATACCTACAAATTATGCTTTTGAATCCCTACATGGTTCCCCCCATTTTGCTTCTTCCTCCTGCCATCTGATAACCCTCAAAATTATCTCCATATCTATGATTCTGTTCCTCTTCTGATTGTTTTTTTTAAAAGATTTTATTTATTTATTTTTAGAGAGGGGAAGGGAGGGAGAGAGAGAGAGATGTGTGGTTGTCTCCCACGCGGCCCCCACTGGGGACCTGGCCCACAATCCAGGCATGTGCCCTGACTGGGAACCGAACCTGCAATGCTTTCGTTCGTAGCCCAAGCCCAAATACTGAGCCACACCAGTCAGGGCTGTTTTTTTTTTAATTTTGATTTGATTCTGATTCAGTAGTTGATAGTTCTGAATTTGTTGCATTTTTAATATTCATAGTTTTAATTTTCTTCAAACACTTCATGTAATAAGGGATTCGTGGTGATGAACTCTTATAGCTTTACTCTGTGTGGGAAGCACTTTATCAGTCCTTCTATTTAAATAATAGCTTTGCTGGACAGAGTAATCTAGGTTGTAGTTCCTTGCTTTGCATCACTTTGAATACTTCTTGCCAGTCTCTTGCCTGCAAATCTTGTCCTCAGAAATCAGCTGATTGTCTTTTGGGTACTCTTTGTAGGTACTCTTTGCTTTTCTCTGCTGCTTTTAGATCTCTCCCTTTATCTTTAACATTTGGCATTTTAATGGTGATGTGTCTTGGTGTGTCTTCTGTGGGTCCAACTTGTTTGGGACTCTATGTACTTCCTGGATTTCTATGTCTATTGCCTTCACCAAACTAAGGACATTTTCTTTCATTATCTTTTCAAATAAATTTTTACTTGTGTGTGCGTGTGTGTGGGAACTATTTATTAACAGTCAAGGCCTGCAGACTTATTTCTTCTTGGGCACACCCACAGTATGACCCCAGAAGCCTGTGGTCTTGGTGTGCTGGTCTCAAACACAAAGACCCCAGAAGTAGTGCAGCCCTCTGTGGGCTGAATTTTCTCAGCTGCTCTGAGTCTTCATGAAGCTTATTGTCCAGACCATTGTCCAGGACCCGGCTGTATTTTCCATCCTTCACATCCTTCTGTCTGTTCAAGAACCAGTCTGGAATCTT